>JABFFC010000247.1:0-170086 GCA_013623535.1 Fusarium penzigii | reverse complement strand
GTCCCCACCCCCGGCTTTGCACCCCGCGATCTTCCCCAGTACCCCAAATTATCCTGCTTCCTTCTCCAGATCCGGCAACCCCGACAGGTGCCGGTAAGTTGAATAATTTCTGCGGCTTCTAGATTTTCTGGACAGGAGCCCAAAGGAGGCAAAATCCCAGCTACTTCCTGCTCCATGTCTCTTCCTAATGATGCCGCGTACCTACGACTTTTGACGCTACTCTTGGCTAGTCTCCAGTCCCGGATGTGAACATCTGCAATTATTCTCTACCCTCCCGTTGTATAAACGGGTCTTCTCCAGTCTTCCCCATTGTATAAAGTCAGAATGCATCGCCGTTTCTTTTTCCAGTCTCCATCCCTCCCATCCCCACCAACCTCATCTTATCCTCCACCCCTTGCCTAATAATCAACATGGCAGGACTCAAGGCAACGCCATTCTCCTCAGAGGGCCCATCACTACGCACCTCTCTCGAGAAACCTCGCGATGCTACGCACACCGAAGGTGTCGATACTCGCGCTGGTGAACTCCATCCCGTCACAACAGCGAGCGAACTTCACCGTGAGATGTCCATCCGCACTATCTTCATGCTCGGTATCGGAGGCGGTATCGGCACGGCCCTGTTTGTCAGTATCGGCGGTGCTCTACACTCCGCAGGTCCGGCAAGCCTGCTCCTCGGATTTATCGTCTACAGCATTGTTCTCGCCAACATCAACAACTCGATGGCCGAAATGACCACCTACATGCCCATCAGCGGTGGGTTTATTCGTTTGGCTGGTTATTGGGTTGACAGTGCTCTTGGTTTCGCTGGTGGCTGGAACTTTTACATCTATCTTGGTCTCATTGTTCCTTTCGAAATCACGGCCCTGAGTTTGGTTTTATCATTCTGGAGTCCTAATATTCCTGCGGGAGCTATTTGCGGCGCCTGTATTGTGCTATATATGTGAGTCTCTTTCACAGGGCTAAAGCTGGCTGTTAGAGGAAGAAAGTTACTAATGCGTGACCGTATATAGAGTCATCAACATATTTGCGGTCCGAGTTTACGGTGCAGCCGAGTTCTGGCTCTGCGCTGGCAAAACACTTCTCCTGGTCATCCTCATGATGTTCACCCTCGTTACTATGTGCGGCGGCAACCCCCAACATGATGCCTACGGTTTCCGGCACTGGAACGATCCCGGTCCTTTCCTTGAATACTTCAGCACTGGGGACACTGGAAAATTTGAGGGGTTCCTCACTGCTCTGTGGACGGCGTCATTCACTTGCGTGGGACCCGAGTTCCTCAGCACTGCGGCCAGCGAGGTCAAGCATCCCCGCACGTATATCAAGAAAGCCAGCAAGGCGCTTTTCGTCCGTATCCTTATCTTCTTCATCGGTGGTTGTCTGGCCATTACCATCATTGTCTCGCCCCGCGATAAGGTCCTCGAATCTCTGTATACGCACGGCAACGGCAGTACTGGAAGCGCTGCTGCTTCGCCTTACATCATTGCGATGCAGAACCTTGGCATCAGCGGCCTGCCTCATTTGATCACTGCCCTCTTCGCTACTACCATCTTTTCAGCCGGGAATACTGTTCTCTACAGTGCCACCCGTTGTCTCTATGGTCTGTCACTGGAGGGCCATGCTCCGAAAGTGTTCAGGAAGGTCACAAAGTCCGGCATCCCTATCTATGCCTTTGCCATCACTATGGTGTTTCCCTTCCTGGCCTTCCTGCAATTAGGAAGTGGTTCAGCCACTGTACTTACCTGGCTGATCAACCTAGCTACGGGCGCTACTCTCATTTACTACATCACCGCTCTCGTCACCTATATCCGCTTCCACCGCGCTTGTCAGGTTCAGGGCTTGGATCGCAAGAAGCTTCCCTATCGAGGGTGGTTCCAACCCTACAGTGCCTGGTTTGCTCTCGTCTCTGAGCTGATCATCATTGTTTTCTACGGTTATCGATCCCTTGTACCTTTCAATGTTAGTAGTTTTGTTACCGCTTACTTCATGCCTTTGTTTGTTCCATGCCTGTTTGTTGGCTGGAAGCTCATCAAGAAGACAAAGTTTATCAGGGCAAAGGATATCGACTTGATTTGGGAGGCTCCTCTCATTGACGCTTATGAAGCTTCACTTGAAGAGGCTCCTGTTGGCTTCTGGCGTGATGTATGGCAAATGCTTAGAGGAAACAAGAAGCGCCGCACAACTGAGGTATAGAAGACCGCTACCGAAGACCCTAGTCTCAGTCAGTGGTATATGCTATTTAGCTTATTAGATCTATATACTCCAGAGAAGTGGATATGATACACAAGATAATAGAGCTTGGTAGCATCCCTGATGTTTTTCAATCGTTCCTTTCCAGTCCCATTATAGTCCGATCCTGACTTCCACCTGGCCAACCACTAGTGGACCGCCTCTACCAATTGCATAGAGGAGGCGCTCATTGCAATGTCAAGGCTTCGGCTTAAATCAGACTGGAGGGAAGCTCTACACTGATACAGTCTAGTATTGCGAGAGATTGTTCCATGCTCAAGGGCCATCATGCTCCACATCCGGTTGATCAAACCAAGGCCAGAACTGTCTTTACAGAATCGAGAAACTTATGTTAGATTCGGAAATAAATTATATATTCAACATACGAGACAGAGAACACGTAGCTTAAACCCATGTAAAAGTTGCGCAGCCACAGGAGGAGCTAGAGAAAACATCGAATACTCGTTAAACTAATCGCTACACAAATACAGTTTGTTTCAAGGCCTCAATCCCGCTTCCGCCATCCGCCAAAGCGCCATGCCGCCAAGTATGTTTGTCCATGTGACGAGCCTGCGACCGCTTTACTCTATAAACTGGCAAGGGTTGATACCAGCCCTGGCTCCAACGATTGGGTTGCACAAGCATCTAATGCGCTTGCCAGCCACAGTATTGTCGAGGTCCAAGCAGGGAGAAGTATCGCCATCCACCTCACCCAGGAAATCACCCTGGCAACCTCCTCCATCTCTGACCTTACCATCGAACAGATACCAATTGACGCCGGCTTGGTAGACAGAGTGGCTGGTGTCATCCATGGTGACTTCGTGCAAGAAGAAGGAATGGTGTCCAAAATTGAGGTCACCGGAGCTACTGTCGTCAATACTAGGATTTATACCACCAGGTTGTGTAACAAGACTCACCAGTCGTTGCTTTTGTACTCGTTCGCCTTGGGTAGAGTAGCAGATACCAGACTAATGCTGGCAGCGAGGGCAATGATGATGTTGTTAGAGATGTGCATGATAGTCAACTCTGTGAAGACTGGTAGAAAATTGATAGTTGTGAGTACTTGACTTGTTTAAAAGGGAGGTAGTGAAGCTTGACGGAGAGAATGAAGTCGGGAAGAAGACTGCATTATATATATTTGGTTTGGAGAGAAAAAGAAATACAGCGTAGTAAATGTTCCTCTATGTCTAAGGTATTCCGATGATACGGTTCGGTGGCAGTTCGGCCTACGGCTGACGTTAGACAAGATAATGAGATTCCTCGAGTTAACTTTGTATTAGGGACTTGAATGGACAGAGTGAGTCGTGGGAATCACGCCTTTGGCCTTGAGGAATGCGGCAGGATTTGCTTAGCCATATCCGAAATGCTATTATTAGTGGCTGCGTGAATAGACCCCGAAAAGAAACATGATATTGGAATTCTATAGGATGGATAGCAAGTCGCAGCATCAAAGGGCTAAAAGAAGCAAAAGTATACATCAGCGGCGAGCTGGGTACGCATTATAGCCGCCTGGCTAGCGATTGTGTTAGAAGTCTTGCTCGCAGCAGGTGTTGGTCTCAGGGACTACCTTTCTTATTTGTAACTGAGAGTCGAATCATTAACGAGTGTCGACTACTTATGGTGTGTCTCTGCGAGCACACACCTACTGAGAAAGGTACCCTAATATCCTCCGAAATTATCTTTTATTCTTCGTTCACCTCGCTTCTTGCTCCGTTTCCTAGTTGCAAAGGCACATCTCTCTACTGTTCCCTTTCGCCCATATATTCAATTTGCAAAATGGAAGCTGTGTTCTGGCCCCTGCTGGGCTGCTTGATCTTTCTCGCCATTAAATTTCCTCTATGGCTGCTGAACCTCGAGGTGCCCGACCTGTGGAACCGCCTTGAGGAGGGTGTAATATGCCCCCTGTTGGCTCGAGGAAAAAGAAATCGGGCTTCATAATTCTTCCCGCCAATGGGCTTGATCTCAACAAAATGAGATAAGGCCGGCGGCATTTCTGGTTGTCATCAACATGGTCCCCCTGTTCGTCAGCGGGCATGCAGGCATGCAGGCACAGCTGAGCCACCTCGATAAGCGGACATCTGTGCCCCTTTGCTGCTCAGCCTCTTTCAAGGCATGTTCAACTCGTTATGCCAGAGATTCATAACTCTATTTTAAGCTCTTTATATAAAAGCTTACGATCCTAGAACACCCTGAATTGCTGCTGCAGCAATACTGAACCGTTCTTGAAGCTGACTCGCTTACCTATCGCCCGTATCGATGGCCGCGATGTTAGATAGTCACTTTATGAGTTGAAGAATCATCCATGATCACGTTCTTGATGATGGGCCATAGCAATTGTGAATTTTATACACCGAGACAAATCCTGTGGTAAGGGTCTTTACCTTAGCCGTGCCTGGATGGACTTGAAGCTTCCACAGGCATTCACGCGTATATCCTCTGCCTGTCCCAAGCATATCGGCAAAGCCCACTCCTATTGCTCGTCGGGCTTGTCTCACCCAGAACTCTAAGCTAGACTGTGCTGGCCGAGGACCTTCCCTTACGCGCCCATGCTGAGTATTGTAGTTGATGGGCCTATTACAACATGCCAAGTTTTATCGAGGTGAAGAGAACTGAGGATTGGGTCCCGTCACAGCTGATCGCACAAACGCCGTAGCGCCCTTGACTAAACACAAGATCAAGGAAAGCCTCCTGCCTTCTGACAGTCATGCTGAATATTCGGGGAAGTTTGAGTTTGGAAGAGATTACAGCTCGAATGTTGAGTACGATACTAAGCACTAGATATATGAGACGGGAACGGAGGCTGAACGTGCTCTTTTTCTCATCTGAACCATGATTTACTATAACAACAGTTTATAGCATACGCTAATAACTTTGCATACATTTAATGTAACTATAAACTTCTGGTACCCTTCGATCCTGAAAAAGGCCTTCTCAATAAGTGTTTGAACTGCTTTTTGCAAGAAAACGTGGCCCGTGTTTGTGTATCTGAAGTAAAAGAAACGAAAGTAAGAGCAGGATCGCGACTGAGAAACAATGACTCCTATGAAACATGTTCCTCGCGTAGCCGGGCTGAAATTGAGGCTGGCACAAGGAGAGCTATATACTCGGCAGCGCCCGTCACACACTCTCTAGTGCTTCTTGGCATCCTTGAGGATGTCATGGGTTGCCTTCTCTGAGAGCATCATGGTGGGGAGAACGGGGAACGCTCCTGGGACGTGGGGAAAGACAGAACCGTCAACAATGCGTAGGTTCTTGATGCCGTGGACCCGGAACTTGCTATCCACGACAGCCATGGGGTCGTCAGCAGCACCAATGGCACAGGTAGAGGTGGCATGGTGTCCAAAAGACTGGTAACGGAAGTACTCGAGCTGTTCCTCATCAGAGCAGTTGCTAGCATCGCCATGGCAAGGGTGCAGTTCATTCCAGGGCGTAACGGGAGCGCCGGCAGCATGGAAACCTTCACGCATGATCTTGACGGCGTCGACGAGCTCGCGCAGGTCCTCATCGCCACCTACCTCCCAGAAACGGAAGTTGATCTCTGGTGTCTCGGTGGGGTCGGACGACTTTAGATGAACATAGCCGGCACGGGATCGAGGCTGCATGTGGGCCATGGCGCACATGTACTGTCGTGGGCCGTAGTTGTTGGGCATTCCGGGCCAGAAACCCTCGAGGGCGAAACGGGTGCACCAGGCATGAATGTTGCGGTCGCCAGTCTCAGTTGGGGTACGCAGCATAAGACCGGTGGGAGGTACGCGTTCCATATCGTCGTTGGCGAGGCCTAGAACGCCAGCTTCGTAGTTTTCGGCCATGTTCTCGCCAACACCGGGCAGGTCCTTGACTACTTTGATTCCGAATTTCTCGAGCTCCACGGCAGGGCCAACACCTGAGTGCTTGAGGATCTGGGGGGAACTAAAGACACCACCTGAAAGAATAACCTCTTTCCTGGCCATAATCTTCACTAGTTCGCCTTTGTTCTCCTTTGTCCAGCGAGGGTCAGCACGATACACAGCCTGGCCTCTCAACACCTCCACACCCGTGGCAACTGGGGCCTTGCCTCGACGCTCGTTGAAGAGGACCTTGGTGACGTAGCTTTGAAGTCGGACAGTAAGGGGATAGTTGGCAGGGTCGGCCAGAATGTCTCGTACGTAAGAGTTTGGACCTGAGCGGGTGTTGTTGGCATCGACATGCAGACTCATTCCGAAGAACCCAACGTCCAAGTCCCGAGTAGAACTGGCCGCGTTGACATCTCGACGGATCAACTGGGGCATGCTTTCAATGTTTTGGCCAGTTGCGTTGGCGAGACCATTGAGGACCCTTCCAGAGTTGGTCGGTTGATTGTACCACGAACTGTCGGGGGTATTGATGCGAAGCCATCCGTCGAAGCCATGGCCCGGAGTACCGCGAGGAAGCCACTCATTTCGCTCCATTGCAATGAAGTGCTTGCGCATATTGGCAGGCGTCCAGCTCTGGTCACCTGTACGCTGGACAATGATCTCCCAATCTGCGTCAGGAGGCAAGGTCGAGATAGCCGCGTTGTTCATGGAGCAGCCACCAAGCGAGGTGCCGCGCGGATACCAGATGCCGAGTCTCTCGGCTCCTTCTGGAGGGTCTATGCCCGTGTAGAAGCTGCCGTTCGTCAAGCGATACGTCTGCCTCTCGTACCGGGCTTGCTCTTCAGGGTCTTCCGAATGTTGGACAAAGAAGTCCCAACGAGCCCGTGGGTCGTTGACAGCGGCGTAGTTGTTAGCGAGGTCTGACCAGGTAGGATCATCGCCGTAATCGTCGCCAGCTTCGAGAAGAAGAGTCTTGTAACCGGCTCGGGCGAGGTTCGCAGCCAGAGGCCCTCCACCAGGTCCACTTCCCACCACGATGTAGTCATATACCTCGTTGGCAGAGACATCTGGGATGACCAAAGCCGCTATGGCTAGAGCCAATTGAAGTCGAACCATTTCGAAATGCTGTAAATCACTAGAGTATGAAGATTATGAATGAAGATGTAGTCGAGCAGGTAGTTGAGTGGGTAGTTTCTGTGTTATTGATCAGAATTGTCGTGGAATCATGGGACTGTTAAATACTGAGGCCTCCCAGTGTATCCTCCTGTCGTCACCGCCATGAGTGAAAGTATTGGTCATCTGTCGGAGACGATGCTCCCGCCCAACCTCAACGAAACAATGGGAATGACGCGTCCAGCACTTTGATCCCATTCTGCGCCTCTCGCATGGCCCTGCAAACAGAAGCTCTTGGTCCATAGAGGCAATGATAGTCAAAACGACAGCTGCTATCGGGATTTGGGGATCATGCCCTTGCCGAAATGACAAGAGCTAGCGACACAACGAGGTATGAATTGTATTTACAGGTCAAGAATAGCTTGACACTGAGTATATACGGCGGAATATGTGATGAACCAGAAGGCATTCAGAGTTAGTTAGATTATCACTTTCTTCATCTTGTGTGTTATATCAGCTCATTGTGTTTAGCTTTGGAGAATCTCTCTTTCTCCTTGCAGGTCATCGCTATTTGAGGTCACTGATAGTGATTACACAAATACTGAATCACTCCTAACTACTTATCTGATCAAGTGAAGTATCTTCTGGACTGTCTACCCTATTGCTACGGCGTAAACTCAATATAGCCAATACGGATATAGTCTTGACAACGCACGTCTAAGGACGGTGACAGTACAGGCATGAAGCCTGAACAAAGTCAATGCTTCCTAAACGAATACAAATCACGCCTGTTAAGCGATGATACATAGTAAACTTTAAAGAAAGCTTATATGTAAGCGTAAATTCTCGTATTATGCAAACTTAAAGTCCAGAACACGTAATGCACTAGTTCCAATGTTTCCTTCCAAGCTGGGCGAGTCTGCAGCCGGTCTCCGTGCGCTTCCATGGATACTACAACGGCTCTTTCGAGTTCTGCACAGCCCTATTTCCTAGAGGAAGCTCCTTCAAGTAGAGGTGAACCACACGCCACGCAAAAAACCTGGGAAAACTGCGTGGTCGTCCGGCTGGTGGCTACTTCTTGATTATAGCTGTTGGGTAATGGCTAGAGCTGATGCAGAGTGTATTTGTTGATGGTCCCCCGCCCTTTGAAAGCAATGACAATAGGCTCTCTGTGCACAGTATCATCCATGTCTTCTTGTTCTCTTCTCCCAGGGTCTGCCTATCCCTGTTTTCATCATGCAGCTCGGGTACGTCGTGTCCCCCCGCAATATTTGTATCCGCGTATTCTCGCTTACCTTGGTGTAAACCTTCTCGGTATCTAGTGTCCCGCAGAGTCTCCACGCTAACGTGGGCATCGTTGCACTAATTCTAGACAATGCCCTTCTAATACCACAACTTAAAGACCGCTTCAACTCGATGTATCGGCCCGAAATTATAGATCAGGCCATGCTTGATGACGACGCTGACCATAATGTGATCGTCGTGCCAGGAGATGCCGTTGTTCACAACCCGGACATGTTATATGCCGATGATTATATGGTGAGCGTTCTTTCCAAAAGTCCATTAGTTTGTCACAATTTGTCAGGGTGTCCCGCTAGCTGCCCATCCGGTGGTGTATCCGATAATAGGTTTGCAACTGTAGATGAAATAGCCTTGAACTTGGTGATAGCTCATGGAGATAAACCCACGTGGGCTGCCTCTACGTGATATGTTTCTGGCGGAAATGTTTGTCTATCATCAGGTGTAAAGAATATCAAGTGTATCTTATGCCAGCGTATGGCATGCTACCATTGAACGTGACGCGGGCTTGGATCTTGAACTCCATGTGATCAAGCAATTCTACGGAATTATATGAGGATTCACGAAATTGATGGCACTGTTAGGAGAAAATCAGAGCTACCCTCGCAGGCTGGACGACCCGCCGTTCGCCAACATTGTCAAGGTTCTTCGTCAAGGGCAGCAATGATACTCACTTGCTCTGACCAATTTTTACTCCCACACCAAGACAGCTTTATAAGTAAGATTAGGGGCTGTTGACTGAATCATTATCCTGGCCCGAGTATCTCGCCAAAAACCCGTTACACGTACAATTCAAGTGCTTGGCTCCTCATCAAACAAGATCAATACGTATCAAAAGGGAGGATGGCGAGGGCGAATTCAACTGTAGTTAAGAGCTTATAGAGAAAGTGTTATGGAAACAAAACCCTTAAGAACGACCTGCCTGTGTGATACGGTAGTCATGGGCTGCCTCTTCCACGTTCTCATTTCACAATGCCGATATTCTAGAAACCTTCTTCTTCGCTCCACATTCGATGGTGCCTGCTAGCTCCAGCCTAGCTCTTTAGTCGACAAGTACTCTTCTAAACACAACAAGATCGGCACTTGCGTCCTTGTTTCAGGCCATGAACATATATCTCCGAACCTGGATCGATTCTCGTCTCGAGCACGCCGTTGTTGGTACAAAGTACTCACGCTTTGAGTGACGGTCTTTCGGTATTTCACGTCCGCTAGATGCGAACAAATAATCTATAGCATTTTTAAACCCCGTGTAGGGGGCATACTAGATAAGTTTCTACTAAAAGATGGCTGTTACTTGACAACATTTATCTGGATCAGATATGATGACAGTCACATATTAAAACACAGTTGTATCTACCCCATGAGTAACACCATTATGGTTCAGGTTAATGCGGTACACCCTTGCCAAGTGGACCTACTGCAACGGTTTAAGTACAACCGAAGCTCATTTGTTCAATATCAGCTGTTGGTTCTCGAGCTCTCGCCAACCACAACCACAAGTATGTCTCGGTATGCATCTAGACCATACAATCTCGCAATGTAACATTTGGCAATCCCACTTAAAGTTAGTTCGTCCTCAACTTGCGTGATCAAAGGAGGGGCGGTGATCTTAAATACCTCAACGGATTGCAACTGACTTAGTGTGTATGCCGAAGCGTTGATAAACATGGCCGAAACAAGACAAGAGTCCGTGATCGCACCAGATGAGCATGTTAGTGCCTTGTAGTCATGAGTCATGGTTATTTGCCACTAACTCCTGCTGATATAGGAAGACAACGAGTCTTCGCTAGGCGAGGTATGGTGATCGTATGATATATATGTCTTTCGAGTACAACTGATGGGCCTTGGCTGTAGGATGCAGAATCGTCCACGGCGAGCGTGTCAAACTCCATTTTCGACTATCGCCGTGAGAATGGCAGAACATATCACGCATACAAAGATGGAAGTAAGTTGTTGACGCTGTACCATCCTGAGCTTTCTAACTCGATAATTTCTAGAATATGCCTTACCCAACGACGAGAGGGAGAAGGAAAGACTCGGTATGACTTTGCTTTACTGACTGAAATGCCCTCAAACATCTGATCTTCATTCGTCAACAGATCTACAGCACAATTTATTCATCCTCACCTTTCATGGTAACCTCGGTCTTGCGCCGCCTTGCCTACCGGACACGAAGGTCGAGAATGTCCTGGACCTGGGCACAGGCACAGGTATCTGGGCAATGGACTATGCGGATGAGCATCCTGAAGCATCTGTACGTGAAGCTTGGAGTTCCCTTCTACCACATATCCGTTGAAATTTAACTGACAATATAGGTCATCGGTGTCGACCTGTCTCCTATTCAACCGAGCTTGTAAGTCCCTTCTTGGCATAGGTTACAGATTTTGCACAACTGATAATATGTTTTACAGTGTTCCCCCAAACTTGAGTTTTGAAATTGACGACGTTGAGGATGAATGGACATACGCTAAGCAATTTGATTACATACACAGTCGCTTCATGACATCGAGCATCGGCGACTGGAAGAAGTACCTGACGCAGTCTTTTAAGTACGGGTCCTTTTCACATCCCACCTGCAACTTGCTCTCAGGTAGCTAACAGCGTCAGACACCTCAAGACCGGCGGTTATCTCGAACTACAAGAAGCAGACCTCACTATCAAGTCCGACGACAATACACTCAAACCGGACAACGTACAACTCAAATGCCTTTCTCTCCTTCAAGAAGCTTCGGAAAAGTTCGGCCGGCCGTACATTGATATCCCCGCCCTCGTGGACGTGATGAAGGAGATTGGTTTCGTGGACGTCAAGATCGAGAGATTTCGGTGGCCAACCAATACTTGGCCCAAAGACAAACACTACAAAGAGCTTGGTGCTTGGTGCTATGAGAACTTCTCGAGTGGTCTAGAGGCGATTACTATGGCCGCGCTGACAAGGGCACATGGGTGGACTGTTGAGGATGCTACCGTGTTTCTGGCGGATGTGAGAAAGGCCATGGGTGATAAGAGAGTTCACGCGTACTGGCCCATGTGAGTTTCGTGAATATTCCCATTGATCTGGTACTAACTTGGCATAGTTACTCAATCTATGGAAAGAAGCCGTGAACTCCCTTTGCCGGGGCGACTTTACGAGCCCGAATGAGGACTGCATCATCTGTACAATAAACACGCCGAAATCGATGCCAATCATGAAATATAGTATAGGGGCAACATACCTTAGCATGCAAAACTGGTCTGAAAGTACAACCACTGTCCCCAAGACTCTGTGCAGAACAACCAATAAAGGAGTAGCAGATCAATCAGGTATAATATTGCGGCCAATCAAGAGGAACAATATACTGTACCGAAGCTGTTTGTTCTGATGCAAATGTCCACGTGCATATAAATCAAGAGTGTGCATCGATAGTGACGAAAGGAACACGCGTATTGTATGACGCAGACATGTAATCGGGTGGTCGCTTTGATACTCACTCATATAACGAGGCTTTATTGAGCATATCCCCCAATCTCTTGCATGTCAGACACTTCATTCCATTCCAACAAATGAGCATAATTGCTGTTCACCCCGCACATGTGTGAGTACGTCATTTAATATTTAGCCTAATGCTGAACGTAAGCACTTGTCGCAAACTGCAGTATCTGCGTTGCTCATTGCCTGTCTCGGACCGACAAAATGCTGTCATTCGGAAATAAATAAAAGCTTACTGCCTCCTGATGAAACATGTTCTTATCAAGACGGGCTTTGAACAACTGGAATACCAGTCGTACTAACCAGATTGCTCTATCAAGAACAAGGACATGGCGTCCGAAACCATTCATCAGCGCCCAGCATCTGATCTACCTGGCACTGCAAATCCGATCGAACCTCTTGAGATTGAGGATGATAACAATAATCGCAATGAAGAGAGCATCGTTTATCCCTCGGGGCCTAAACTCTGGTCGACGATGCTATCTCTCTGCATTGCTTGTTTCCTCAGCGGCCTGGTGCGTTCACTTATCCATACAACTCCTATTATTGATACTCAGCTTTTTGATGTCATCCTCACACTTAGATACTTCCAAACTTCTTGTTCTCGGCTAATAGTCCATTAGGATCTTACCATTGTTGCAGTCGCCACTCCTAGTCTCACAGATCAGTTCGGTACCATAGAAGATATTGGATGGTATTCGGCTGCCTAGTATGGCTTTCCCTCGTGATCCTCAAGTGTGACAATACTGATTGTCATTTCTAGTGGTATGACAATGAGTGCATTCGTCTTCTTGTATGCAATCTTGTACAGTTCAATTCAAGCCACATATACTAACAGAACCCAGCTTCGGCCAGATCTATAGATTCTACCCCGTCAAGACCGTCTTTCTAGTTGGTATTGTGGTTTTTGAAGTTGGATGTCTCATCTCCACGCTTGCACCATTATCCTCGGTTTTTATCTTGGGTCGTGCAATCACCGGCTTTGGTCGAGGCGCACTCAACGGCGGAATCTTCAAACTCTTACGGCACTGCTTCCCCCTGTCCAAGCAGGGGTTCGCGAACAGTGTCGTGGGCGCCGTACAGAGTGCCGGCCTGGTGTCCGCCCCGCTAATTGGAGGTGCCCTGATTGATGGCTTCTCGTGGAGAGCGTGTTTTGGCATTAACATCCCACTTGGTGTGATTTGCTTCATACTTACGGCCTATGGCGTGCACGACCCTGTCGAAAATCAGTACGCGGCGTTGACATGGAAGCAGAAGTTGAAGAAGATCAGTCTCATGGGGACATTGCTAATTGTGCCCGCCATAACCTGTCTGCTTATGGCGCTTCAATGGGGAGGCATCAAGTATGGCTGGGACAACTGGCGAATCCTCCTCCTTTTCGTTCTCTGTGCTTTTCTCTTTGCCAGTTTTGCATACCTAGAATACCGTCAAGGCGAAGACGCCATTGTTCCACCCCAAGTCTGGAAGCAGAGAAGCATTCTCGCTGGAATGTGGTTCTCGGCCTGCTGTGAGGGTGTGCTGGCTGTTACAGAGTACTACATGAGCATTTACTTCCAGGGAGTTCGGGGCTACTCGGCTACAAAGTCAGGTGTTCTTGCTCTTCCCATGATTGGCGGTCTGATGGCAGCACTGATTGTTTCTGGTGTTGGCACAAGCACGATTGGATACTACTACCGTAAGGGACCATTGGCGAAGCTGAAACTGTTTACTGATATTTCACCAGCTTTTATGATCGCCACGAGCGTTTTAACTCCGATCGCATCCGGCTTACTTACTACACTTGATCTAGATGACAACATCGGTAAGGCGGTTGGTCTTCTCGCCTTTCTTGGTGCTGCAGTTGGCCTCGGAATACAAGGCCCGCAGGTCGCTCTCCAAGCCGTCTTATCGATTGACGAACTCTCTTCCGGCGGTGCCATCCTCAACTTTGGATCCGGGATGGGCGCTGCAATGTGGATATGTGTCTCGGCAACGCTGTTCCAAGACCGTCTCTCGCACGAAATCCATGAGGCATCGCCAGGTACAAACGTTACAGAAATAACGGAGACGGGATTATCTGGGCTACGGGAGTCGATAGGGTCGGACAGATTGAGGGTCGTGCTAGCAGGTTATGAGACTGCCGTTGTTCAGACACTCTACATTCCGTTGGCACTCGCCTTGCTTACGATTGTGGGATCAATTGCTATCGAGAGGAAGTCTATCAAAAAGAAGCAGTCGTGAGTAGCTGTTATATCTTACACCAACACATATACCTTCAGCCCTGATAATTTCGAGAAAAGCAACTCTGCCGAATAGATAGAGGACGTCAAACTACTAGATAGAACATTAGTCAGATTTACATATATATCTGGGTCAATTGATCATGCTTCAAGTAAAGTGTGCTTACAGTTAGGTGATCAAGTAACAATGCTTGGAACTAGCCAATTCTCGAATACAAATTTGACGCCATGACACCCTGCTATGAAATAGACAAAATTCACATGTGGTGCATACAGGATGCACTCCTAATACCGGGAGCCAGGTGACTGGCCCGTGGGCTAACTCGACGACCAGTGAAAACGCCTTATCTGCACAGCCACCCACACGTGAGGTATTTTACTTTTTTGTCCTTCTCAATTGTCTCCCTTTGTAGAGTCTTCAGTCCAAAGGCAGTCATTTCTACCATATCACAGACAATGGTGCAACAAACTGACGAGCCCTGCGCTCTATGTCTTGGCGTTATCCATTGTATTTTAAAATCTGGCAATTCACATGACCTGAGCCAACAGGAACTTGGATGGCATCCCCGCATCAAACAAGTTGAAATATCAGCAAAGTCATGTCCTTTATGCTCCAGTATATGGGACCTATCATTATCAAAAACCTATGCCGAGGCCCTACTTCGATCAGGGACTGATCAGCGTCCAAATTGCCGAGTCTCACTCCAGCTTGCGAATGTACATAAGGCCAATGGGATATCCTGGGCAGTCTTGCACATGACCATGTCAGTCGACGAGTCAAAATTAATCTATAACAGATTTGACACAATCGGGATCTCATCTTTGCCCATTCAACAAGGTATTTAGTATATCTACTACGGAGTAGGTTCGTTCCAAGTATGCTTACTTCTTATCTAGATCATGAACACCCTGCTTTTTGGACCTCTGGGAAACTAGACAAAGGCAAGACATACTCCGCGGGCCGATGTGAAGTCATCAGTACCTGGCTTCAAGACTGTGAGAAGAATCACAAGGCTTGTGCTTCAACAGCAAAACGGTACCCAACACGGATTCTAGATGTCCATGGTGAAGGATTTATCCGTCTCGTGTCGGGCAACAGCATTTCACGAGACAAGCAACCAATTAGATATGCAACTCTAAGTCATTCCTGGGGCAAACATGTACCTTTGAGAACGACGAAACAGACGAAAGCCCTTTTCGAACACTCTATTTCCGAGGCACTGCTTCCACGGACATTCCTGGATGCCGTCGCCATAGCAAGATTTCTGGGTATTTGGTACCTATGGATTGATTCTTTATGTATTGTACAAGATGACCCCGACGATTGGCAGTCGGAAGCGTTTAAAATGAGGGATGTATACTCGGGAGGCACAATCAACATAGCGGCAAGTGATGCCCAGGACAGCACTGAAGGCTGTTTTGGTCAGTTGGATGATATCAACGCCCCTAATAATGGTCCATCGTCAGAATCCGGTGGGAATGTTGATACCGAAGACATCAAATCAACTATCGAGAACCTTAAGACCTTTTTTTATCATCAAGAAGACAGCCATCAAAGCATCATGGTTAGATTCCAGACGCAAACGCCGCGACAGATCCAGAGTCAAAGGCATTTAAGTACCCGCGGCTGGACACTACAAGAGGAAGTTCTCTCACACCGCACCATACACTGTATGGAGAACGAAGTCTATTGGCAATGCAAATGTTCCTACAACACACAATCCGGGCAGGCAATGGATCGTTCCAAAGTGTTTCGTAGTGAACTCGACTTTCAGACCGCAAGCTCGGGACGAAAGGATAGGATGTGGTATGAATGGATTGAGGATTATTCGATGAGGAAATTTACGTTTCAGAGGGACAGGGTACCAGCGATGGCAGGAATAGCGAGTTACTATCAGCAGTTGACGAGACAGTCGCCAGTGTTGGGCTTGTGGCGAGAGTCTTTTACGGAAGGCTTGTTGTGGTCTCAACATGGCCCAAGAAAGGATTCTGATCTCGTTAACATGCCTTCTTGGACATGGTTGTCTTATAACGGGGTGGTTATCTTTGACTTTTGGGGCAGAGATGTGGAAGCGAATGGAGGCACAACTGAAGACCACGTTGACCTATGCAGCTTCGGCATCACCTGGACTGGTCTAGCCCATGTTTCTGACATTCAGTCTACACTACTGGTGATCAAGGGGCGCCTCCTTGACCTTCGTTTACGGATAGCTCCTGGAAACTGGTCTTTACCCCCTTATATGCACTTGGAAGGGGAAATTTTGGACCTTTCAAGGCCACTTCCTTGGTCGTGTTCTGCACAATTTGATGATGAGACAATATCACGGGAGGGATTTGAGACTTACGCCTGTCTTCTTGTTAGATCGTCTTCTGGGTCCGATCCTCTATCGTATTGTGAAAGATTTCTCATTTTGAAAAAAGTGGAAAGCAGCAAGGTTGAGACGAGGGAGGAATACCCAAAATTTCGGAGGATTGGTCTCGGAGCAATGTGGAGTGAGAATGGCAGGTTTAGCCAAGCTAAGGAGGAAAAGTGTATACTTTGCTGAACAAGGTGGATAGATAAAACATGTATTACTGGAAGACCAAGACCTGGCATGGAACAATGGTCAAGATCATATTGCAATTATTACTATAACCGGTGACTTAAGAGGAGCTGAAGTCGGGCGGGACCGATCGATCGGACGTGGGGCCGTTGTTGGCAGAGACGCGGGAGTTGTTCAGGGCAAGTTTGGATCATACTGGTAAATCATTTGCATACTGTATAGATGAGAGGAAGAGTTCAGAGATTTTTCGGACTCTATGTTTATTCTTCTTATTATCGTCATACTCTATTTACCAGTACGAGTGTATATGTGCACCATCATCTGCCTGCAGTACAAGATAACGAGGTGAAGCAATCGGGTTGAGATGGTAATTAGAGCAAGGCGACACGACGATAGACGCAATGTTTTAGAGAAAGTACAGCATGTATAATGTCAAGCTCTGGTACCTGCAGCCAAACAGCATTTTAATATACATTGATATCCATAGCGACTCTTAGCCCAAAAGACAGTCACCCTTTGTTCTTATCAGAGCCAGCTTTGTCCAAGTTTCCTTTGTTATCAGTCATGTCGGCATCAAGGCTGGTCTCTTTGTGTCTACATATTATTACTCTTTAATTTCGAGTTTCTTTGTTCTGCTGAAAGCGCATCAATCAACACAACTACTACCGAGTATTTCTTTTTCCCTCTGTCGTATCTTCCACTTTCTTCTCCTCCATCTCTTTCTGTTTGTTCAAGAAAACAATCCTGTACCTGCTGCCACCAAGTTTCAAGTAACTCGTATTATCATGCCTCAGCCATTATCGTTACAAAAAATACTTCTCGTCCTGACATTCTACGCTCTCGTTCTTTTCACCGTTCTTCGAATCCTGGTATTTCTGAGCCACTCTGCAAGCGACTGGATCAATACCCCCTCTAATCGATTAATCGTCGAACTTCAATTTTCACTCCCTACTCACGACAAAAACCAAACTCTTTGTCTTCATATCACCCATGAAGATATTGTCAGCTGATAGGATGATCTGAAACCGAGTGTTGCCGATCACTTTCATATTCCTCGATACGGAATCACCAAGCCGAACCGCGCTTTCGTCATTGGGCTCGCTCTATCATTATCTGCAATGAGTTCAAGGGTTGTTGAGAGTCTAGTATGTACTGGATGAAAGGACTCCAGTGGAAATTACAGCTTAGAAGGGGTTGAAGCTGGGTCAACTCTATTGCATTCTCTAGTGTTGGTAATGGTCAGGGCGATGGAGGTGCGGTTTCTAAGAACGTAACTGACTGGTGTCATTTGTCCATGTCGACGTTGATGTGTCTTGGAGGTAAAGGAAAATGAATTACAATTCTGATGGCTAGGTGATCCATTTGAATTTCTACCTTGTCAACTCATCTCCTTGGTGATTTCAATAGGGTTATGTTCGATCGACTAGATCATCAAATGCCGAGGGTATGGCTGCAATTTGAGTGTTTGTTACGTGCACCATCCAGCTTTTCCAGGAAACTCCTCGCTATCCAAGACCAAGCAAAAAGACAGTGTATTCGATCCAGCCTCAATTTCTTCCCATAACTCTCGTCCTGCAAATAGACGCCAAATGTCTACCTCCTCTTCTCTAAATCCTCCAGCATCTGCAAAAGAGACGGCAAAAACTCCTTTGTCTCCGTCTCAAACCCTTGATGGTGACCCGGTACAACCATACTAGGACAATCCAGCACTTTTGCCTGTTCATCCACCGACCTTGCATAGAAAGCATCGTTACATCGTACTCCTCTCATAACACCGACACTAACACGATTCTCTTTCACCCGAAAAAGATTCGGCATGTATCCCAACAGCGCCGGGAACTCGTACTCCCAGAAGTTTTGAGGGTTGGATTGTTCAGGTGGGACGGTTTTGGGGATTCCTTCATCATCATAGCCGATGAGTGCGACTTGGAACTCTTCTTGAGCCTGCTCCCATCCTTGAGTCTCACTTACTTCCAGGAGATGAACCATCCAATCTATTATCTTGGAAGCGTCAGGGAGCAAATTCGCAATGCCTGCCTCATGGGAGATGACATGATCGACCATGTCGGGAAAGTCGTGGGCAAATTGAAATGCAAAAATGCCTCCACTGCTACTACCGAACAGGATAGACTTGTTGAAGCCTACAGCTTCAATAACAGCACGGATATCACGGGCTTGTTGGACGGGGTTCAGTCTCTTGTTGACGGGAACCTGGCTTGCTGACATTTGACGTCGGTCAAAAGTGACGCATGTGAATTGTTTGGACAGGGCGGCCATGATATTGTTGAATTGACGGCCATGGCCATTACCACCGGGAACAAAGGTGATTAATGGACCTGTTCCCTGGTACCAGTAGTGAATATCACAACCCTCGTTGTGGACGGTTGCTCTTGTAGGGTTGAATTCCATTGTGAAAGTTGTTCTTGATCAATTTGATGTACGGATTCGCAGATGTCTAACAGTATGTAGAGGCGTCAAAGGTGTCTTCCTTATATGTAATAGAACGGAGACAAACCATGATCAGCTTACACGTTACATTCGGCGTGAGTCAGGCCACTATCTCCAACTCTTCCATTTGAAATTAGGCTAAATCCTACGTGCTGCTTTTGGAAAGGTGAATGATCTCGGAAAGATACAATTAACTAAGATAACTTGATAAGTCGGTACTAAAGTTGTCAGCTGTAAGGTCATCATATACTGGAAGGGGAAATACGTGTTATTTACGGGCGTAAGGCAACATACGTAGCCGAAATCTGTCAGTTGTCTAGGGTTGACTTTGCTCTGTGCCAGCATGGGAGGTCTCTAATCACGCCCGTCAATGCCATCGAACCAAAGGTATCATTGACCCTCACTTTGTGCTTGATATTCTGATAATTGAGTCTTGCAGAAAGAGGAAAGGTGATAAAGTAAGTGAGAGTCGTGTTGGTTTCCACGGCGTTAATAACTGAAGAGGGTCTTATATCCATCGACTTCATTGATAATCAATCATTAGCTAGGATAAGGTTATCTAAACAAATAGTATATTGATATAAGGATGGGTGCAAGACTATACATTTGCACACCTATCCCAAGCCATCCCAAGCACAAACGCCCAATTGTTGATCATTGATACTCATTGGAAACAGCAGAACGTAATCGCATTGAGCTAACTTAAGAAGAAGGACGGATCTTGCCACCATCGGGAAGGTCCTTGGTCTTCTTCTTGAGCCAAGAGTTCTTAGCGTGGGAAGGGTTGTAGTAGATGCTGTGACCGTTGTCCTTGATGTTGGACAGGGTCTTGTCGCTGTTGCTGAAGGCCTGGAGATGGACGTCCTCGGTCAGGGTCCAGGTGGAAGAGGAGTCAATAGCAACGGTGACGTTGGCAGTGCCGCTAGTTTCACCTCGGAGGGCAGCACCGGTCCACTCGGAGTAGTCAGTCAAATTCCAGCTGATGGAGCTAGTGTTGTACGCGACAATATCACCCTCAAGACTGGACTCAGAGACGGTGATGCTGACTTCAGCAGGCTGGATACTGGCATTCTCCTCGTAACCGGCAAAGTAGCTAAAAGCCTGAGTAACTTGAGAGTTGTTGGCAATAACCAGAATACCAGAAGCGGTGTTGATCTCAGTGGAGATGATCTCAGCGGTGGCACCGACATTGCCGAACCAGAGGGCAGCCATGTCCTCACCAGTGGTGGTAAGTCGTGAGTTCTCAAAGCTCAGAGAAGCACCCTGTGCGCGCACGGAAGAGCTGAAAAGGATAGTACCGGCAAGAAGACCGCAGGTGAAATCAACGTTCTTGAAGTAAGAATGCTGGGCACTGTCGCTGAAGACACAGGGAGCGTTCTCAGCCTTTCCAACGACATTGTTGCCGTGGGACTCGCCAAGCGTGTAGAAGATGGCACTTCCAATACCAGTGGTGTGTACGACGCCGTTGTTGACGTGTATGTAGCCAGCGGGGGCATCACCAGAGAAGGCAGAGCAACGGTTACCACCAGCATAGTTTCGGACGTTGTTGGCATAAACTGTGCCGTTTCCAGAGGCGTAGATGGCGTGAGAGACGGGACCGGAGCTGTAAAGATCGACATCATCAACGTAGACAGTGGTGTGGGATCCGTAGGCGAAGATGTTGGCAGCGCCATTGTGGACAGTGATGTTGCTGTTGGAGATGTAGGCGTTGGACTTGTTGGAAACATGAACAGCGGCGTTCACGCCAAAGAAACTGGCCTGGTTGAGCCACGTGCTGTAACCCTCCTTGACAATGGTCGAGTACGAGATGTTGAGGTATGTGTTGTCGGTGGCAACGACGACACTAGTGTCGTTTTTGTCAACAGACACAGTCTGGTGGTCAATAACAGCATCCGTGTCGTTGTAGTAGTAAGGCCCAGTGATGTCGTAGATCAAATCGACAGGACCACCCATATCCGTGGTGTAGTCGGCCATGATATCATTGTCAGAACCATCAGCAACGAGGTCTGCATAATCCCCAGGGTCAGCGACGGGGATTGCTCCTCTGGCAAAGGAGGCTGTCGCAAGGATAAGCGCTGGGATGATTGCCATTGTAGCTAGTATAAAGACCGGGTCTGGTTGCGATGGGGAGAGGAAGGCTGAGGTGGTGAGTCTGGAAATGTCATGGCGTCGACGGACTTTTTATATCTAGTTGTAGTTATTGATATTGAGTGGGCATCTTGAAGCTTTGTCGTGATCGACTGACACCACTGACAAACCTCTCATCTAGCTATCCCCAGATTTTCAGCAGCTACCCCACAGAGGTGAATGCTTCCGATGTGGGTTCCGGGGAATGAGGGGATAGCTGAGAACCATAGACTATAGTACATGGTTAAGGTTGATAGTCTTGTTGGTCAAGTAGAGTGGACGCGTAACCGTTGCTTTTAAGCATGTCGTGACTCGAGAGCCGGATTGTATGGTGTTCTATTGAAGAACAGAGCAATTATCCTGGATCTGCAAGATGAGAGAAGCGATCCACCCCCGCAAAACGATCATTCCCCGGAGATCCAACTCGACCCCCCAGATTAAAGGCCAGCACAGACCATGAAAGGCCATCAAGAGGCCAGGGATGTCTGCCGAATACTATGCCGATGTCAATGGGCAAGCTAGCTTGTGCTGTACAGCAAGACGATCAAGTATCAACGATTAGTGAACGTGCTGCGGCGATTGGTCCCACCACCGGAAGGGGAGGGGCTGAGGTCATTTCCTACCCCAGCATATGGACGTTCCAATATACGGCATTGACTCAGGAAAGTAGGGTTAAGGCTGGGGACTTCTTCTCCAAATGGCAAAGCAAGCGGGGGTTTTCGCTGTCAGGCTTTTCGCATTTCCCTTAAACTTGAACCACTGCCGTCGGCATCGTTGATCTAAGAGTCTCAACCCCAACTTCCCGTGAGTCAGTTCGCTTGGCCATCAGGCTGAGTGACTTGGATCCGGGAACTCAATGATGGTGATTCGTCAACAGTTGAGAGGGAAGATATCAATTGAGTTTGCTGTGGATGTCCCGATCAGTTGACCTCCATCTACACCGAGGACCGTCCGTTGGTGTTACCAGCTTGAGCGAACCAGTCTCGGGTGAGAAAGCTCTGGACCCCTGTCGTCTGCAAGATGCCGAGCCAAACAACACCATCTTGGTTCCAACCCAGCTTTCCCACCCTAAACGCGTTCATCGCTGTTAACTCTATTTGGTGACCATATTGTCCCTGTCAAGAATGAATCATCCCTTTTCGTCTAAGTCTTCCTCCACATGTAGAACTAGCATATGGATCCGTGACACCCTTTTGCTAAACAGAGGAAAGATTTAAAGCAAGAGACCGCCTATCGCAAGACTGCTCATCATAACCAACCACACAATGACCCCGATATCCTTACGATGGTGCCTGTAGGCTGTTTTCATCCATCTCGGCGGTTGCACACGCCATCGATATTGTACAAGCAGATGTTTGTGAAGTGTCTGGATATAAAGGAGCACGAGTATCGAGAATGACTCAAGGTATTTGTACTTCTCCGAGCCCCTGACATATGCTACCCAAATATGCGTCTTAGCATGTTCATCAACTTTAACCTCTCATTTCCGAGTATCAAGTCCGAGCTGGGTTTCGGAGGGCACCAGAGGTGACCAGTAAGTTGTGGAGCCGAAGGGTTCCGGGGTTGGATCTCTACCAATTTTTGCTTGCCCGCATACGTGGTTATTACTCCAACTTTATGAAGCGTAGTCAATGATGACGATAGAATTATTTTCATTGAAATTGAATCTCGTGAAGGCCGTGGCAGGATACGTTATATCATAACTAATAGCTATCCCCCACAGACCCGTCAAATGCTGACAATTGGGCTAGGTTGATACTTCTCGGTACACAGATACTACCACACAAGGAATTGATGAAAGAATATCCCATTGCCTCGGGAGGGCTTTCATTCAACACAACAAAGTGTCAAACGCCGACCTAGAATCAATTTCGAATAAGGCTTCCAAAACGTGACTCGGGGACATTCATAACAGCTTATCTTAGAGACGGTTGGTTGTGGTTAAGGACAAACATACATACTAACGTTACGGTTTTGACCAAGCTTGTGGTTCTTCGTTGGAAATATTATCATTTGACATACCCTGTACACGCACAATACTTGCCGAATCACCACAATAGGTTAAGCTACACGCTGGGCCGCTCCCACTGCCAACAGAATGGACCCTTATCCCCCGCCCTTATGACCCATTCTAGTACCATCATGGTTGGGAGCATTTCCAAATCTGGTAAAACCCGCTACTGCATGTGCAGATTCTCAGGTCATAAGTCTTGACTGTCGCCCTGTTCAATTCTAACCAACGATTGAGCCTACCCTTATCGTTTGTGACTCCTTATCAAAGCATTCAAGATGGCTGCCCAAGAAAAGAATCCCGAGGAGATCGCCAAGTCGTTAGCACTTGAACATGTACCTCATGGTTTGGACGAATATGAAAAAATGATTTCGGGCATGCTGTGAGTGTACATATACACACCTTCGCAATAATGCTGCCACCTACTGAAACTCGACAGATACGACTCCTTTGTTCCTGAACTTAGACACATGCGACTCAAAGCCCGTCGATGGGCCATGGACTACAGCACAAGATTCCCCATCGCCGACACTGAAGAGGAAGTGGGTGCAGAGCGTCTTGAGCGCCTAAAGCAGATCATCGGCCACCTCGACGACGATGATGTCTGGATCGAGGCGCCCTTCACTATTGACTACGGCTGCAACATCAGTCTCGGCAAACGCTTTTTCGCAAACTTCAACCTTACCATTCTGGATGGCGCACTTGTCACGATTGGCGACCGCGTGACCATCGGACCCAACACATCAATTTTCGCCTCTACCCACGAGGTCGAGGTTGAGAGTCGACGCCAGAACATTGAGTATGCGAGACCCATCACTATTGGAGACGATTGTTGGATCGGTGGGCATGTTGTGATTCTGTCCGGTGTAACAATTGGAGAGGGGTGCACGATAGGAGCTTCTTCTGTCGTGTCCAAGGATATTCCCCCATGGAGTGTGGCTGTGGGCTCGCCAGCAAAGGTAGTCAGGAAGGTCAAGCAATTAGAAAAGTGGAAGGAATAATAACTATAGAGCAACTAGACCTTTGGAAAAACGAGAATTTACATCATTTACTCAATTGTTCAAGTTATGCTACAGGCAATGGACATAATTGCAATTGACGGGAGTGCCTTTGTAGATGCTGCTCAAGAGCTTGGAGACTTCATGCTATGTCTATTAAGGACATAGAGGCTTGGCAGGATCTTGATATAATATATGTTGGCAAACTTGTCCAATACACCATCGGATCAAAGGCCCCTTTAGGAGACTACCTTGGAGACAGTATAGCAATCCTTTGATACAGAAAGACCGCAGCTGACGACAACGTGGTGATGTTTTACTTGAGAGAAACCATTTGTAAGAGTAATACACGACTTTTATCCCATAATAATATCCCGGATCGAAACTCTCACAACGCTATTCAGAGATTCCAAGTCATAGCATATCGAGTATATCGCATTTAATTCAACTTTAGATCATCTAACTTCAATTATGCAAAACTCTACCATAAACCAAATTGCTAACGGCTAATTCTTTAATGTATACATTCTTTTTAAAACACAAGATCGACTTATTTTTCTTTCCTCTAAGCCTGTGCCTCACAGGTTGGACTTGGCTCGGCAGCAGGAATCTGTGGCAGTTCCGTGAGACACCTGGGTTGACTTGTTCTGCTCCTGGTTCGATCGAGGAACATCGTTGGAGGGGTTGAGGTCGAAGTAGCTGGTGGGCTTGAGAGTCATGGACAGCTTCTCGACGGGCATGACGGGGAAATCTAGAGAATGTTAGTGATTTTGGGAGACGGATAAGGGTCAGGATGAGTTGGTTGCTTACCCTCGGGTCGTGTGACGTGGGTGAGACCGAATGAGTGCCACAAGACAACATCTTCGTTCTCGACGTTCTCGTCGCGCGTGGCATATGTGGCAAGACCAGTATCCTCTCTGCTCTGGTTGGTGAATTCACCAGCAGCCCACAGCTCGTCGTCCTGGTACTTGGTGACCCAGATAGGTCGGGAAGCGAAGAGACCACGTCGGTAGTTGAATGTGTGGTCACCCATCATGATCATCTGGCTAGGAATGGCGTGGAGCTTGTATCCAGCGGGCTTTCCCGAGATCTTGTTGATTCGGTTGGGGTTGATGATCTTGTAGACACGGCCCTTGTCTAGGTCGAGGTCGTAACCACCGGGCTTGGTGATGGGGGTGGTCTTGACGCGGAAAGCGCAGCCGAAGGGGTCGACATCGGGCTCGTCGCGGACAGGAATGGCATCGTCGTAGATGATGGTGTTGTTGCGCGATCCGTCGAGCATGGGATCGACACGGACACAGAACAAGTGCTGGTGGTTCACACCGAGAACACCGGGGGCGACAACAGTTCCCCAGGGGGACTTCTTGGCGTTCTCGCGGACGGGCATGGTGGAAAGGATACCGGTAGCGCGGACCTCAACGTGGAGGTTGGCGGCCTGGTCAAAGACAAAGGCCAGGATGTACTCGTAATTGGCAACAGTGGAAGTGCACTGGATGACGAGCTTTCGGTCTCGCACCACGGAGGACATGCCGTTGCGCCAGTTGGTGTGCTTCCAGCCAATACCGTCGTCAATCTCGTGCATGCACACAACGTTGGGCATGGTGACGGGAGTTCCGTCAGCGGCAACTCGGACACCGTCGAAGTAGGCAATCAGACCGAGACAATCGCATCCAAGAGCGAGACTGTTGGAGGTGAGACCAAAGCCAGAGTCACCAAGATCGAAAGCCTGCTTTCGGTGGTAGGGAGTTCGGGGGTCGCCGTAGGGAACGGTCATTTCACTCATTGACACACGGTAGAACATGGGAGTTCCGTCATATCGAACATCGTGAAGGATAGGACCCTCACGAAGACTCCAGCCAACCTGGAAGCTCCACTTCTGCCATGAGACGTTGCGGCCCTGGATATTGAACGAGGGACCCTGAGGCTGGACAACCTGGAGGGGCTTGAGATCCTTGCGGAGAGCTTCCTGGCCCAATGTTCGTGCGCTATACTCGACTGGCTTCACGGGAACCCAGGGCTGTGTCTCCTCATCAATCTCGTCACCAAGACCCAGAGGCAGCTTCTCGATAGCAACAAGTTCCATAGTGTGTGCGTCGAAGACGGGAGCAAGAGGAAGAGGGATGGAGTAGTGGTTGGCTTCGGGATCATCGCTCATGGCGAGGTACATATAGCACTGGAATAGACGACGTCGTTCTTCGTGGTTATCGGTGCCGTAAGCCCAGGGATCGTTGACAACACGGGAACTGGAGAAAAAAAGTTAGTTAATTGCTTTGACGATCATGAATTCGAATTGTACTCACCCAGCAGGAAGCTTGAGTTTGGCAACCTCGGCCAAAACCTCGGGGTGGCTATTACAAGCATTGTTGACCTGCTCGTACTCAACCCAGTCAACTGGGCCTTGTGCGTCGGGCATTGAGTCAATCTTGTCAACAGTCCCCTTTGTGATGTTGATCTTAGCCCTGCTTAGTGAAGTGTCGCTCTTGACATGGTAGTAAGCTCGGGCATGACGGTCAGGTACGGGGCCGTTGGAGTGAAGATAGGCGAGGGTCTCATCCTTCAAAGGCTCAAAGAGATCAATGACCTTGAAGCGGATGTCTGTCTTGGGCACGGAGAGGTGACGGAGGAGTGTCGCTGAGGCTGACTGGACCTCGGCGTTTGTGAGAGGGTCGAGAGGGTGGGCCTTGCCGCTCATCGTGACTTTTGTTTGATGTGAATCGATATTGTATGTCCTGTGTTGTGTTGCTGGTGTTGAAGTCTCGTAATGTTACACTGAATTAAATTGACGAGTCGAGTTGAGTGATTGTATTCAATTCAAGATAGAAGAAGCATGAGAAACCTGAGATGATGGCACGACAATGCTCAATGGCAAAGACTCGAGGTTTATATCCCAAATTGTCTTTCATGTTGCCTTTGGAAGCAAGGTCTCTCCGCATTCAACTCCGCACTCAACTAAAGGATGCGCCGGGTCTTGCTCGTTCGGGCAATAGCTTCAGCCAGCAGGAGAGCCAAACCAACTCGCCACTTGCAAGGGGATGCTAGCGAAATTTCCCCTCTGAGGAATACCGATCAGGGCGGCCCCTCCCAAACTTTCTCTTGTCATGGTCATGACTATGATCAGGCACGAGACTCCAGCTTAGATGATCTTTTGCAATCAGTCAATTACTGAATGTAACCGACACAGATAAGAAAAGAGTGAAAAAAAGGGAAAATGGAGTATTTGGGGATATCGGATGCTGCTATTGGTATCTCTGTGTTAGTCAGGTCCTATCAGCAAAAGAAACATCAAAACAAAACACAAATGGCTCAGAGGATCCCACTGATTGGATCACAATGGGTCTCAAGCTCATAAGAGTAGGGATCCGTGAGCCTCGTTTGTTCTCAATGCACAGTGATAACATGTTTTGCTAGTGCTATCAATTGGTTTGTCAGAATCGGCATGACCTGGATGACGGTTTACTTTTTTTCCCATGACCCCGACCCCGAACCCGGCCTCGATTGATGAAGAGGAGGGAGAGGGGGAAAAAAGAGTAGCTTCTCCCAATTATCGATAATCTAGACAAACAGCTTGCGGGGTAGCTCTAGATATTGACCCATCAATGGCGTGTGTGTCCTAATTAGGAAGTCCTCCCAGCTGAATGGCCGCACTAGCTGGGCCGCCTTATCACGGAACACTGTAACTTGGAATCCATCATGCGCGGTGTATCCTGATGGATGTGTAGCTTTGCGTCGGTCATGACTAGTCGTTCGATGTCAATGGCAAGCTCCGCTCATCCTATTCTCCAATGGTTGGAGCTACTCTTTCATACAGTTGGAATCATTCATGCCTCGGCCAGATCCGTCATTGCTATCAAATGTAGGTGGGCACCTATCGACAGTCGCCAAAAGCATCACTGACATCGAGAAGGCTATCGTTCCAACCCGTCGCTCGAAGCAAAGCTCGTCATCTTAAGGGCACTCTATGTCATCCATTGATTGTTTCCAAGATTTGAAGATTAGATTAATGGTTAATAATGGATGAGGCATCAATCACTCTCAGGTATGCGCTCGACTTTGGTTCTGGCTCATGACTGTGATCATGATTTAGCACAACCAGTTGAACATCCCGAACCACTTTTACACAAGGTCTGTTTTGACAGAACAGCAGACAATCCGTTCGCGCCTTTTATCACCAGATCCAGCGACGAAGGACGAAGCCAGTGAGAAATCACCGTATAACTGCAGCAATGGTCATATGACCACCAAATGGGTTACTAAGGTTTTCCGTCGACAGCCCAGCACGGCAGTCAATATGCTCGTCTTCCCCATCTACCATCCTATAGCGGTCACGAAGGCATCTAATGGTCGAACGAGCGAATCCAAAGTCATTTACGAACTCGCCAATATCGTCGACTTGCTTGCGGTCCGACTCTTCGTCAATGCGGTTCGAGACTGGTCGATCTCATCGCGGTGAATAATATTTATGAGGAAATGGTATACATGAGTTTCAAGGTTGAAAAACGGAACATACGCACATTGAAAGGCCTTGCGAGGCGAAGCAGTCATGATGGTGTCTGCGGAACGACTTCAATGTTGTTATGCATGATAGGGAATAATTGGGCAAGTTGTCTACAGCGCTCACCCCAACACTAGAACGGTCCAAAAGAGGGAGGGGAGGATCGATTCAATGATTCCATATCGGTGCAAGATCATCTTGTTGGGCCAGATACAAGGAAGTTGGTTTTGGGGTGCTGCAGGTATGAATGTGTCGAAGCTGCTGGTAAGTTTTATGGTAATCGGGATTTCGCTCCATGACTCTCTGCTTTTACACTCACCGAAACATGCGTTAGTATTTCTTAATTGGTTAATGATAGCCTGCTTTTACTTGGATACATAAGAATGCTAAATCGGATGTCTATCAGTGCAATATGAGCCATGACGACTACCATAGTGAAGGTCTCTGGAATGACGCAAAATACTCAGTACCCAACCAGCCACTACCAATGTCAAGACTATAATATACAATAGCCTTTCTGCGAATAAACATCCACTCTGTTTTCTTATGATGACTTTTTGATCTCATAATACTCGCCGTACGAATGCTGATACCCGAGAACAAATCGTCCCCAAAAGGCTCCGACCGTGAGCAGAACCCTACTCGCAATCCGACTAAGAGAATCCCAAGGCAGGGGTACAACCAACGGAGAGTCGATACTCTGCAGAAATACCAATAGCTGAAAGATGCTGGGTGCTCGTCTGGTAGTTTTACAGTCGTCCAGATATCCATGTAGGTTCCTAAAGAATTGTACTTCTAGATCATAAGACTCAGGTGTGAGATGGATGTCAACAACAAAGTCATCAACCTCACTGGCGTTTTCGAATCGATAGTAGTCACCAGCTTGGATAAATAGAGAGTCTTGGCCGTCAGGGTCGTCGGACAAGGTCACGACTGATGGTCTAGTGTCAGATCCAAGATAGAAACGGGCTCTGCCAGACTTGGCGTGGAAGACTGTGTCCTGATACATGTGATAATGCAGAGGTGGCTGGAGGATAGAAGAACCGTGCTCCTTGCTTGGTGGTGGGATCCGATGGGTCATGATGTACTTTGAGCCCGGAGCAGAGAATGACATTGAAGATCGTCCACCCTCGTATGTTACTGGGTTATTGTCGGCATTCTTTGTTCTGGGAGGGTCTGGTGCTCGGAAAGAAGACAACATAGCGTCGAAGCAAGAAAATTCACGATTGGATTAGGTGACTGGCTGGTATGGTAGATTTGAGAGAGAAGTTTCGAGGATAATAATTCGGGCATTGACTTAGTTAAAGGTGGGAGACGAAGAGCATCGGTATTTAAAACTTCACTTTCCCCCTTGTTCATCATACTTCGTTCTCCTTCTTCATGCATAGCTTCATTCCGCAGTTGTGTCAAAGGCCATGGTTTTCTTTGTTCATCAATGTGGCTGAATGCATTGGATAATCAACGAATCGTTCTTCAAGATGATATTGATCATGAAATTCAACTTACCGGTGGCTTTCCAGCTGAACTACAGGGACGTCAGCATCCGCACTTGTGTTAACTCTCGATAAGCCTTGTGCTGGAAAACACGTCATTCATCGATCACCATGTCACTTCCTCAGCCATAGTTCCAACGCCATAAATGCGACGACGAGTACGTTCAAGACGGCATGACTGAGGCTGAAGAACAGGAATACTCGTGCGGTCATGTTTATCCAATAGTCAATACGTTTTCAGGGCACTGCAAAGTTTCCCCTTTTCGCGAGCATTGGCTTGATTCACACATCAATCATACCCCTCAAAGACAAGGTCAAACAACAAAGCATTGAATTCATCTATTCTTGCTTGTGGGCCTTGTCAAGTCTTGTTTGATCCTTGGGTTCGCTCTTCCTATCCTCCTCGTCGCTGAATCTGTCTTGTTCTTCTTACTTAAGGCCGCCAGTGATGGATCCGATCCAAAGTCATGTTCCCTTCATTTCAGATCTCTCTTTTAACACATCCGGTTCCTCAAAATGCATTGCATTCAATTGAGCAAAGCAAAAAATAATCTATCGAGTTCAATCATCAAGCTGGTCAAGGATGAAGTGCCTAAGAACTGCAACTCCAAATGAACCAAAAGTCTCGGGTTGTCCAATCCAGGTCTAACTGTCAAATCGCTGTCCTCAATACGTTCTCTCGTATCAACACTCGAAACCCCAACTGGCTTCCAACGCCAAGACAATGTCATAGCTTTCAACACATGTCTATGGCTCTTATCTTGCTCACATGATGACCATCTTATCAGCGGCAAGAACAAATTCTGTGTCTCCTATCAGGTGGTTGGCTGGAGGACCACCTTATCATAGGAGAAAAAGCCATTGGTGATTGCAATCGGCATGACCACGACCTTTTCGGGGGGGCCAGCTTCTCCCATGACAATCTACAGACCACTTACGGGGTAGCTCTAGATCTTGATTCCACCGATTGCGTGTGTGTCCCAATCGGGAAACCCACCCAGCAACTTCGCCGCACCAAGCCGGGTTTACGAGTTGGAGGTATGTCCAGACATGGTTGGAGGCACAGCTCAAATCTGGGGTTTTGGTTGGAGCTATAGCCGGGGTTGGATAGGTTTCATATCGTCATGGACAGGGGGTAAAGCCCATACTTTTAAATGGGCACTGCCATGATATATCACTTATTTATGAGCTACGGTACCTGTTGTCTCTTCGACTCGCGATGGCGGTATCTCTCGTATTCTGGACCAGTATCTTTTTCGACAGCCTCAGATCTCATCGTAAACAAAATCGCTACCAAAATGCCAAATTTCAAGGGATTGGATTTGACGGGCAAGACTGCCATTGTCACCGGAGCTTCTCGGTATGCCCTGTGGCATTCCCCCAAGGACTCTTATCGAACACGTACTAATTGGCTTGATAACACAGAGGAATCGGTGCAGAAATTGCACACCTTCTAGCGACACGCGGTGCAAACGTTGTCGCTAACTATGTCACCCCCGGCAGCCGTCAACGCACCGAAGAACTCGTCGAGAAGATTAAGGCGCTCGGTGTCAAGGCGGTAGCTACACAGGCCAACGTCGGCAAGGTTGAGGAGTGCGATAAGCTCATCAAGGCTGCTCTCAGCATCAGTGAGACTGGCAAGATTGAGATTCTTATTCACAAGTATGTGTCTTGTACCATCCACCCTCTCAAATTCTGTATTTCGGCTAACACGTCTCTTCCTAAATCATAGCGCTGCATTGGGTACCGACGCCAACCTCAACGAAATCACCGAAGAAATCTACACATCTCTCTTCGATACCAATGTCAAGGGTCCAATCTTCCTCACAAAAGCCGCCGAGCCACATCTCCCCCGGGGCGGTCGCATCGTGTTTGTGTCTTCAGCTGCTGCCCGCCTTGGTGTGGCTGGATGTTCAGTCTACGCCGCGACCAAGGCCGCTAACGAAGCCCTTGCGCGCGTTTGGGCCAAGGAGCTGGGTCAATCCCACGGCATTACTGTCAACTGTGTGAACCCAGGCCCTGTTGCCACTGGTGAGTCCCGACTCTGGAAATGGACCTAACCGCAAGCCCAGACCAACGTACTGACTCAATCGTGCTATAGACCAATGGAATGAGAGTGACGACCAGTTCAGAGAGGATATGAAACCCATGATCGACTCAACACCGGCTGCTGCCAGAATTGCCCAGCCTGATGATATTGCACCTCTAGTTGTGTTCCTATGCACAGAGGACGCGAAATGGAGCACAGGAGGTGTTTTGTGCGCGAACGGTGGACTGTACAATTAAATAGCAATTGACAATTTGGAATGATGTTAATCAACGAGACAACAATCCTGATGTATTTTCATGACATTGGACTGTGTTCACTTGGGACAGATCAGCAAAGTTGAGACAAATCGCGATTGTTAATCAAATTGAAGAAGATAACTCGACATCTTGAAGATTGAAAGGACTGTGTAGTCTACTAGATTGAGCTAAATCACCAGCATTTCCGTCAGAGACATTTATCATCTGAAACAGAGTCTGGTTATTCAAGCTTGCGCTATAACATAGTCAATTGCAGTCCTATACTGTCAAGATATGACCATTGCCCTAAGATGAAGCCTGGTATCAGGTAGTCATGCTATGACATGAAGCATAACATTTCATGAGAAAAGACAGTGTTTGTTATAGAAAGACATTGCAAAATACAGAAAAGGGGTCTAATCACTGACTCAGAGTCGATCATATTTGTTTCTCAATATTTGTGAATTTTGACATGCAAGATATAGACTAGCTAATTTCGACACTACTGGACACATTCAATTTATCTACAATTTTCCTCAACTTCAACCCCCAGAGGTTCTAGATCCTGGCGGGTCGGACAGGAGCACGGTTGGCACCATCAATACCGAGCTCCTTCATGACGAGGTTGGCAGCAAGACCACCCTGCTCCATAGCTCCCTCGATAAATGATCTCCATCCATGAGCCCAGTCGGCGTTGGCCATGATGACATTACCGTGTCGCTTCTGGAGTTCGGCAAGGTACTTGGTGATGTAGCCAGCCTTGTAGTAGGCAGGACCGCACTGGGCGTAGGAGTCGGAGAGCCAATCGTGGAAGACGATCTTCTTGATCTCCATGGGGTGGAATCGCTTTAGAGCAGCCTCCAGTCTCTCGGGTTCCTTCTTGGGGTCGAGGATTCCTCGCAGATCACCGGCAAAGGAAGTGATGCGGGTGGTCTTGCCACCAGCGCAGAATCCGTCACCATAGATGTACAGGAACTCTCCAGGCCAGCACATGCCTCGAAGACCTCGCAAGTCACCCTCGACCTCGGCGTGGATCTTTGCGTGGTAGTTGACCTGGCCCTCCTTGATGGCCTCCTGGCGAAGAGGAGACAGAGGGGGGTCGAACTTGATGTCGGGAAGGACGCAGAGGGGGATGGTGTTGACGACACGCTTGGCTCGGTAGACGTTGTCGTTAGCATCGTAAACGGAAACGATGTTGTCGCGGTCGACGAAGGATTTGACGGGAGTGTTGAAGGTGTATTGCAGGCCCAGGCTGACGGCATCGTCGAAGATGGAGCGGGCTAGTGTGGACTGACCCTCGCGGATCTTGTAGAGAGTCCAGAACTCTTCAAAGTTGTCAGGGCCCCAGCCTTGGAGGGCCTGGCATCGGAGGAACTCGAGGAAAGCCATATCCTCGGGAGAAGCACCACCGCAGTGGGGGATGAGAGACTCGATGAGGGCAAGCTCATCAGCGCTGAGCTGGTGCTTGACCTGGTTGAGACGGTCACGGCATGAGAGCTGGTCGACCTCTCGGACGGCCTCGGCGCTGATGCGGTTGTTGCCGACAATCTCGTATGGCTTGGGGCAAATGTCGCGACCGTCGTTGCCATCAATGTTGATGAAGATCTTCCAGGCGCGGGCAGTCATCTCGCCAGCTTCCTTGTGGGAGAGCTTGCGAGAACCATCCTGAGTGTGGAAAACAAAGTAGTCCGCGCCACCACCCTCAGTGCGGGACATGGTGACGTCCTTTTCGAGTCCGTAGCGCTGCATCTCAGCCCAAAGTCGGCCGTGAACGTGAGACACCCATGTTCCTCCCATCTCGTAGGTAGTACCATCTACCTCAGCGCTCCATGTTCGGCCACCGATACGATCGCGGGCTTCGATGAGAAGAGTACGCTTGCCTAGGGGGGGGGGTCAGTGAAAAGTCGTGCATTAGATGCTTCAATTGAACACTTACCGGCCTTGACAAGGTCTCGAGCCGCGTAGAGACCAGCATAACCACCACCAATAACGATGGCCTCGTAGGTCTCGTCATTTGAGCGGATTCTCTTCTCTGGCTTAATCACAGCGTATGTGGGCAGACCAGGCTTCAAGCCGGTCTTCTTGGTGTAGACGTTTCCATCTCGTGAAAGGTTTGCGGTACGCATCGTGATGTGGTTGTTGGTTATACTGAATTGATGAAAACACAGAGAAGAAAAAAAAAAGAAAGGCAAGACGGGCTAAGGCTTTGTTTAAGAGACGGATTGGAGATGGTGTGAAGCTGCGAGAAACGCTGCCGTCATGACCAAATTTGTAGGAATGCCCCCAAGGCCGAAGTTAGGAACTCGAAACAATTGACAGTGCGGTGTATCCGTACTAGGAATCCCCCGCACTGGAACTACTCAGAACAGAATTGGAAATCTGGGGAAAGAGATAAGCCCATAATGTGAATCTCGTCTGGACAGTGAGCGAGTGGATAAGAGAGATCGTGGAGAGCTAGCTGGTCCGAGTTGAAACTACTTCTGAAGGGGGTAGTCTACTACTACTTCTCGAATAGGAAGTATTGCCAACCTCTAGCTCTCTGAGGCAGGGATCGGCAATTCGTCCAGTCCCTTCTTTCCCCAGCCAACCGAGACTTTTGGGGCCACGACAATAGCTGATAAGTTTCGTTCCGCGATTGACTTACTCAAAAACAGGCTCAGGATTCAGTGGGGACTCATGGGGAATAATTCTGGTCCGTTCACATCCGCTATCGTGATCCCTGAAAATTATCATAATAGATTGTCTGTTGTCATGAGACTGGTGCGGGGAACCTCGGATCTAGTTATCGGAATATCATGTTATCTTGAGACGATATGAACAGGGAACAGGCATGATAGGTAGAGTAATAGAGTAGCATGGACGTGATCTCGGGTACATATCTACGTATTTATCAAATCAACCCACTGTTAGCAGTGCACTCGCGATGAGAGACGAATAATATCGTGATTAAGCACAAGGTTCGGATAAGAGTAGACTGATTATTGACCAAATCATGATGCTATAGGCATCATCAAGCAGAATCATGCTCTAACATCGCTCTGACAAATAAACACAAGGGGGAAGTGATAAACAACACAGGTTCAGGGCGCTGCAAAGAACAGAGACCCAGATGTTCGTCAAACCCATGACAAATGCACCATGAAGCATCATGATAGCTACCCTAGAGTCTACAATGTGGAATCAAAAATGTGACGAAAAGCATCCACTCGATCCCAACACCGTGGAGCCAAGTCCCGCCACTAGCTTTTAAAGCTATCAATTGCCTCACCTTGGCCCCTCTCTTAGTGGCATGGGATGGTGCGGAGTAACTCGGGCTGTTATCAAGATTCTCCAAAAGATTGTCAAGAAAGTACGGTAGTCAGAATCAGCTAAGCTAGCAGTCAGAAAATGGGAGAGACCAATCGACCCAAAGGTTAATGGAACTGATGGTGAGAGAGAGAGAGAGAGACGTGGTGTACACATAGATCTTCAACCATTGGGTACCTACAGGTGATGCTTTCGAGGTAATGCAGGAACAGTGCAGTACTACCTAAATAATTGGATTGAACAAACCGGCCTCTTGAACTTTGTCCTCAAAACGCCTCCGCACATTGCACCTCTTGTTATGGGCAGAATTAGTTATACAGCACATCATGACTTGATGCTCAGAAGAAGAGGTAAGCGTGCTGGGATTGGAGTGTCTCCTCGCATGTCTGACACACTGGTTAGTATTCAACATAACAACGACAGTTTCATGGGGGTCAGCAGGGTTACACGTACAAACTCCATCCAAGGAACGTTGATCGCGTTACCATTCGCGCGTTGCTCCCATACTCGGGTCAGCAGATCGGTCATGGCAGGATGTCGAAAGCCTGTTGAGTGTTTGATCTGGTTAAAACATAGACCTGCGTAGTGTATCTGATAAGGCACTGCAGTGTCGGCCGAAGCAAGGAACAGAGGCAGTAATAGACGTTTGTAAAAGGGGGAATCGCGGGGCATCTTTGCACACACGTTCATGATGGCAGTCACAGATTCGGAGATGAGGGGATCCGTGCATGGGACCAAGAAGGCGTCGGGGAAACGGAGTGTGCGGAGTAAACAGGCGTGACGGAATGCCTCGGCGAGGTAGATCCATTCCGGATCCGAGGTTGGGTATGTTGCCTGTTCGGGATCCCAGCTGCGGAAGAAGTTCTCTGCGTTCTGGAGGACCATGTGGAAGTCGTCCAATGAGATCTCCTGGGAGAGGAACTCCTTGCCCGATTGCAATACCAACCCGATTTGGAAGAAGATGACCGGAGGGCAGCCGATGAAGCTGTGAAACGCGCGGCTACCGTGGTCTCGAACGTATGCGCGGACATCATCTGGGTATGCCAGCTTCTCTGCGCCGCTGAAACCTCGTAGCATGTCAAGCCTTCATGATGTTAGCACTTGGGAGTATTTTGGATGGTCATGAACTATGGGCTTACCATGCTAGAGCTGATATGAAAAACACAGTTGCTCTACTCCTCGTGTTAGGACTGGATTGCCGTGCCAGTCTAGAGCAGAGAAAGGAGACTCCGGTGAGATGAGCACCATGGCTAGAGACACCGGTTTCACAGATCTAGACCCATATACCCGCGTTAGTATATTGATAATAATATGCGGACTTGACCAAGCGACGTGGAGGTGCATGGGAGAAACTCACATCGTGAAATACTAGAAGCAGGACTATTGCCAGCACCGACGCTTCATCGGTGCTCGATAGCTCCGAAGTTAGTTCCCTTGATAGCATAGCCCCCAGAGAGCGAATTGCAGCTAGCCTATGTCGCAGGGCAGTGTTGGAGCATTTTTGACTCTCATCCTTACCCGAAAAGTGCATGTGGCAAGCTGATAGACCGAGAAGTGCGTGGAGGACTCCATCGTGCGTATATGCCAGAGGTAGAATGTATTCACGGAAAGGGTTTCTCAGCCCTTTGTTCGCGATGGCAATGGATGTGGTCACATTTTGAGTGACTAAAGAGTAGTTAGCAAGATCTATCATCAACATACAACATAACATGTATGGTTTCTTGCGAGTCTCTTACAATGGTTCATCAAGGTGGAGTAATCCACCAGGTCTATCTCGTCAAGTCGAGCATACGTATTAGATAATGACGTCTGGGGACTGCAGCCCGAAGTGGCAGGGGAGGAGAGGAAATTTGGAGAGGTAGCATCCACCATGCTAGGAAGGTTGAAGCTGACTGGAGTCGCCACCTCGAGTGCTGAACGCTCATGATTCGGCGAGATGACGGCCGGTGTCGTTGGGTCCGGTTGCGTCGGCTCAGGATCTTCAGGATGCCATGAATCGACGATGGTTTCCACCGAGGGCGACAGGATTTCCGGTGGAGCCTCAGTCTCTTCGGCTTTGTTGGCCTCGAGCGGCACAGTCACCGAGCGTTCCTGGGCATGTGGCTGTGTCTGTGATGGCGTCGCTGCCTGAGTCTGGGACGACAGCGGCGGCTGTGACTCTGTCTGCGCCTGCGTCTGTGATTGCGGCAGTGACTGCTTGATTGGTACCGTGTCACAGAACTGGAAGCGCGGCGGATATCCTTCGCAATAGAGCCCCTTTGTTAGACATCTGTTGCAGACTGGACGTGTGCGGTCACATTTCCTGCACTTTTTCCGGCATGTGCCACAAGCTGGATCTGTATTCAACAATGGTTAGTCTAGGATGGAGCATTGGGCATAATGTTCGGGGGGGTGATGGGATCATGACGGGATAGGATGAGTAGGGGGGGTGGTGCGCAAGTGGATCGCGGGGAAAAGAAACCTTTTCGACGTGCTGATGCTCGTCTCGACATGCGAGGCTCGTTACTGACAGGTTCTGACATGGTCATCACAGGTGCGTGTGTATGTAAAGAGCAACGTTCTCAACCAACTGGTTGGGTCAGTGAGTCTGGAGAAAGACTCTGATATTGAGGAGGGGACACAAATGCCTCTGGGCATGCTTTAAGGCTGCAGATAGGGTCACGATATCCACTAACCCTCGACGAGTCTAGGTCCTATCCACGAGAGTGGACTCTGCTTGCAAGATTGTCCGATTAGATAAGGTATGCTAAATCCTGTTTAGGAAGTAAAAACATCCCGAAGTGCGGGGGAGTTGAAGGGCAGATAACTGCAGGATCGGGTACGAGGCCATGACCTATCATTTTACACCACGGCTTGATAAGGGCTATGCCCCTTTAAGTAGTTAAACACACTGCATTTGTCTCTGGAACCAGGGTGAATTGAGTGGCTGTCGGTCAACTGCCGGTGACAGCCGCTTTCTTGCACATCTGACATTCAAACCACCCTCCATGTCTAAAACGGTGCCTATGATGGGAATAACTCAACTTTGGAGGGGGGACAATAAACCAATTTATATTTATTCTCTTTTTATAACGCCAATGCTGTCTATCATGTGATATGCTCCAAATGATGCTCTGTATGCCTATGTGTCTGTTGACGGTATTTATGCTAGAATTGCCTCCGCCACGATCTCAAAATGCATTCCTGGTACTGCCAACTCCTTAACGCCAATTGTAACCCAGGCAGGACGATGGTTCGGTTGTCGTTCCCTCCAGACCTCCATGAGGACATCGTCATGCTTAAAATCGATGAGATATGCAGTGAACTTGTGTGCAGCTGCCAAGCCGTTCTCGACGCCGGCGGATTTCAAGGCTGCCTCCACGCAGTCAAGACATGCTTCTGCTTCAGCTCGAATTGTTGATGTGACGAGCGTGCCAGTGGTCAGGTCGAACCCAGGCTGTCCCCCAGTGACGACTAGATGTCCAGCGAGCGGGACCTTGGCGGCGTGAGAGACGCCGATAGTTTTGAATAGCTCTCCCAGAGGCCCCGGGGATTGAGAATAGACTGCGTTGGATATCATGATGTTGAGACTCTCCTTGTTTATCTCCCAGATAGTTTAGCAGGATGAGGAGGTGGAAAATATTATTTGCTGGCTTGTGTCAAAGGGGTCTTGGGCTTGAACGTCTGCATGTATATGTATCTCTACCAGGGTTCCGTTCAATCTTATATGCATGGCACAGAACCTCGGCAGGTACTCTTGACTTGTTCCGAGATTGGCTCAACTTCCAATTTGGTAACCCCTCTGAATATGTACGTAGTCGAGTTAGAGTTGGAGCAAGGCCATGCAGCGTGTAATGTACACCCACCGAACTGGAGGAGACACCGGTACCCCAGCATTTTGAACCAGGTTGACATGACGGAGGCTTGCATTGAAACGGCCACCCCGTGTTGCGAGCAGTGGAATGGACACCAGTAACTTTAATGCCTGACATTACCCTTGTGTTCGTGCACTGAACCTTTACACAAGTCAGGTTCGAGACCTTGTCGTTGGTCAGTGTCATGGGCGCGAATGACTTTGGTTGGTATCACTTCCCAAAAAAGCAATAAGGACAGCCTATCAGCTACAACGAGGCTTGTTCCAGAAACGGTCTTCTCATGTCTCGTTCACACCCTCTCTATCCTCAGTTGCAGATAAGATTAGCACCATCATCCCTGATTAACCACCATGGCACTGGATAATGGTTCAACCATGTCATCTAATAGTACACAGAGACATCATCTCAGCTGGTACGCTATCCCAAACAAGAACCACTTCCAACCCGTTCAACTCCCCCCTCCCCCATCACAACACTTTCCGTCAAGGGTTCTCCATCTTCAGCGCAGATAGGCGTTGAAGTCAAGGACAGTGGTCCTTTTTTCCCCACGATAGCCACCTTGGCGTGGAACGAAGATATCGCTTGCTGATCTGAGCGTATCAGATTAGCCATCCTCCAACGCGCCAAGGGAGCATTAAACTGATATGCCAGGTTCTTAGTGTACTGCTGGTTAAGCCCTCCATCACTATCAACAAACCATCTCGGCGAACGGAAAGCTTTCAGGTTCCTGATAAGGGTTAATGCAACCCCAGAGTGACCTAGTCGCGTATCTGTATCGTCACGTACCCGCCCCCGCACGACGCTAAGAAGCCCCCGGACTCCCTCTCTTGTTCTGTCTCGTTGATGCCTCGCTACAAGACGTGAACTAAAAGTCACTGCGGCAAAAAAAAAAAAAACTTGGTATCCCCAACCGCTCAGGCACTAGCCATCCTTATCACGAGCCTTGCCTCTCGCTGTCAGATACATTAAGCAGCATATTCCGGCCGTTTTCTTCAAGAGAATCAACCTCCGTCTCCATCATCTCCTCTCAACCACCAACAAGGAGTCATCCCCTTTAGCTCTAACCAGGGCATCTCATCACATTAATCTTGCATCGTCTCTTATACATCAAGCCCAACATGGACTCAGATCTAGAGCAGAAGAAGATCCCCCAGCCGGTCACAAGAGACCCTTCAGCTGGTAGCATTGTTGAAGGTAACATCCTCGACTTGGCTGCCGTCGACGCCGACGAAGCCCAGCTCAGGGCCAATGGCCACACCACCGTGATGAAGCGCCAGTTCCGCTGGATTGCCGCGCTCGGTCTCGGTTTCAGTATCACTAACTCATGGGTTGGCTACTTAGTAAGAAGAAAACGCTAGAATCATGAGATTGTCCAAGACTAACATGAGCAGAGTAACTTTGGCCAAAACGTCATCTACGGCGGACCTCGATCTGTCATTTTCGGTCTTCTGTGTGCCTTCTTCGCCCAGTTCATCATCACCCTTGGATTGGCTGAGATTGCATCTGCATTCCCGGTACGTATACTTCATTCGACTTGAAACGCGAAAAATACCGCAGAGACTTTGCTAACAAATACGTGCTTTCAGTCCAGCGGTGGCCAGTACCATTTCGTCTTTATCCTTGCCCCTGAACGTTCCAGACGCGTCCTCGCATACTTTGTTGGCTGGGTTTCTACTCTTGCCTGGTGGATTGTAACGTGAGTCCGACCGTCAACCTCAGTTTTACTGGCATATGTCATTAACAATTTGTCGATAGATGCTCCGGAACCTCCCTTTTCGCCGTGACTCTCTCCGGAATCATCGGTCACTATAACGAGAACTATGCGGCCGCTCAATGGCAAATCTACCTTATCTACGTTGGCGCCATCCTTGTCACTGGTGAGATTATTTCCAAGGATGCGATCATCTACTGAAAACTAACATACGATGCTCAAGTGCTCCCTGTCATCCTCGCCCCTACCAAGGTACACTGGACTGTCCAGGGCGCCCTGTATGTCACTATCACCGGATTCTTCATCACCATCATCACGTGTGCTAGCATGCACAAGAACATGCAGCCCGGTTCTTTCCTTGTCGACGCCGGACTCGGACAGAGTGGCTGGAATAGCGGAACTGCTTTCATGCTGGGCATTTCTAACGCCATGTATGCCTTCGGCGGTACTGATGGAGGTGAGTTGGCTGTTTTTGGCCCTCTGTTATCTCTTGAAACTAACCTGTATGCCAGTCATTCACATCAGTGAGGAGATGACACACCCCGGCCGCCGTGTGCCCCAGGTCATGATTCTCACCATGATGATCGGCATGTGCACTTGCTTCCCTCTGATGATTGCCCTCTTCTACTTCTCGACCGACATCGATGCCGTTGCCAGCTCCCCTCTCCCCAGTATGGAGTTATTCAGACAGGCGTAAGTGGTGTGCGCTGGTCATGATTTGTGCGTAGCTGACTTGAATAACCAGAACTGGAAGTGACAAGGCCACCCTTGCTCTTATCTGTATCCTACTATTCGTCTACCTGAGTAAGCATTCGAGACTCACTATTCTTGTCGGATTTACTAACGCATTCTTTCTTCCCAGGCTGCCTTCCTTCCCAGTGGGTTACCAGCGGACGTATCGCCTGGGCCTTTGCTCGTGATGTAAGTGCCACAATTGAAACCTCGGGTACTCATGATGGGAACTAATATTTTACTGCAGGGTGGCGTGCCATTCTCTGGATACTTCTCTCATATCGACACCAAGATGAACCTGCCACTACGCACCACTATCGCATCCGTCACTTTCGGTTGCTTGTACGGCCTGCTCTACCTGGCTTCGACCACCGCCTTCAACTCCATCGTCACTTCGGCCGTTCTTTTCCTCAACATCTCGTACGCCGTCCCTCAGATGATCCTGCTCTTTCGCGGCCGATCCAAGCATCTTCCTCCCAGATATCTCAACCTGGGCATTTTTGGATACGTCTGCAACGCCTTCAGCTCTGTCTGGATCTGGATCCTTGCCGTGCTTGTCTGCATGCCTCCAACTTTACCCGTCACCGTCGGGGCCATGAACTACACTAGTGTCATCCTCGTTGGTTTCACAGCCATCATCATCGCCTTCTGGTTTACCACCGGTAAGAAGGGTTTCCAAGGACCCAAGATTAACTGGGAGGAGCTCTATGCCCTCAACGAGGCTATTCTCAAACAGGGTAGTGGGCATTAAGCGACGAGATTTCTCGACTATTCGGGGCCACGGTTGTTTCATAGGTTGATTTTGTCTTTTCAGCCGCCGGGGGTATTGGACCTGGTAGTTGTCAATGCCGTCATGATCGACGCGTTGGTCCTGACGGTACAAGAGTGTTATACTATTCATTCATCATGTTGGCAGCAACTGTTTCGGTGCTGTAAACACATATATTTGAATCAGGACAGGTTTCTTATTTCACAATTCTCTTTACAATCAAGCCTTGTTATACACGTCATGATGTTCCGTGCCGTTACTTGTAAACCTTTGCAACAAGATATAATTATGACCAGTATCGTTTCACGTAAATTAACTAGATAGACCCGTTTCCTTCAGTCCATAGGTCGATATTTCTTCAATCGAGTCTCTGGCTATTTCGAAAGACGGCGATGGCGAATATTATGTTTCTCTCGCATACTCTACAGATACACCTCATTCAGAAGTTTGGATAATAACCTTGAACATTATAAACTCAACTCAAACTCAGAGAGCTCATGTCACGTAGTTTTCCATACATTGTTGAATTGTGCAGACCGATTTTAGCGCCATCGCCTTACTATGATCCAATGGCTGGCTATGGTTACGAGTTCATGCACGGCAACTTAATAGTAGTGTAAAGAATGACTTTGCGATTCGGCCAAGTCGAATATTTTGTGAACAAGACAGAAATGATACGTCTCGAATCACACGTAGACTACCCTACACACAACCAGGCTCGCTTGCTCGTCCAACGGGAGTTTGTGGTCCATAGCTGAAGCAGCACGTGAGCGGGGATTTGTTCCAAAATAGGTGGTGCTTCCAGCAGCCTAATGGACCGGACTTATCCAGTCATGAGGTATAAACCACCTTGGATCCCCATACCACAGCGAGAGATCTATGAGCATTCCCTACGATATTCCAGTAGACTTGTTACATTCTACCACATCGAAAACCTTCAAGCGTCCAGACTTTAACTCAAGATCTCCAACATGACATTTACGCATGTGCTTCGGCCACCTTACGACCCCGAGATTGTGGCAAATCTTGAGGGCAGTCCTATGCCGATCCCTCCATCAACGCACCAGGTAATCAAGGAACTTCGAGAGTGGGAACTCAATAGCGAAGGCGAAGCTGCTCGAGTGGCTGAAATACGCAACAATCCGGCCATATCTGAGCATGAACTGAAGGTGCCTGGTCCACAGGGAGATATTTCAATTCTCGTACTACAAAGAGCTGGTCACACCCAGTCAGAGGAACCAAAACCCGGAGTTATTTTCTTCCACGGAGGTGGCCTGGTCATGGGGACTCCTTACTTTGGTATCTCAGCCGTGAGCCATCTTGTGGCCGAGCTAGATGCCGTGGTATTTAGCGTCGACTATGGCTTAGCCCCGGAATACAAGGGTGCTGCACTCGCCGAGGATTGTTATTCGGCATTTGTATGGGTTGCTGAGAATGCATCACGCTTCAATATTGACTTGTCTCGGCTTATGGTGTCTGGTGTCTCAGCTGGTGGAGGCCTCGCCGCTGCCACTGCCCTCATGGCTCGGGATAGGCATGGCCCCAAGATTTGTGCCCAGCTCTTGTCTTGCCCTATGCTTGACGACAGATGCACGACAGTTTCATGCACACAGTTCGAAGAGGGCCTCGTGTTCAACACAGATGGGTGTCGGAAGGCCTGGGCTTGCGTCCTGGGCGAGCAGCGGGATGAGGACAGCGTCAGCGTCTATGCGGCGCCTGCTCGGGCAACTGATCTCAAGGGATTGCCAGAAGCCTACATAGATGCTGGCTCAGCAGAAGTATTCAGAGACGAAGCGGTTGCTTACGCAGGGAAGTTGTGGAAGGATGGAGTTCAAGCTCATCTTCACGTCTGGGGAGGAGGGTGTCACGGGTTTGATTCTTTTGAGCAGCCATCAACTTTGGGTGCTACGTCAAGCTCTTTGAGAAATACATGGCTTGCGAAAATGCTGCAGAAGAGGTAGAAAGGCTGGACAACGTAAGTTGGCGAATTCTGAATACCATATTTATCAATGATTACACTTGTCGCCTCGAAAGGAAAGTTGAAGGAATCTGCACTATCATATTGTCTGCGCTCCAACTCGTCCCTGTACGCCTAGACTAGGCGTTACACCGGGCAATCAAAAACTGGTTCGTTTTCGTCTTGTGACCGGGTTGCATATGTGAGTCTGGGGGAACTTGATACCTATTTCAGACAACGACTGGAATACCCGACACGGGCTATGGGGTAGCTAGCGTGGAACTGCCAGAAGCCGAGGGATGGCCATAGATTGTGGACAAGGCAGCCTCAACGCAGCTCAGATTCACCCCAGCACTTGAGCGAAATATAAACAAACCTATCCATACATTCGACACTGATGTAAAGTTGTTTTTCAAGCAGAAAGAAATTGCTTTATCTCTAATCCAAAGTACTCTTATCAGTCCTGACCCCAGGGCCCTTATCTAGCAAGACCCTGGAAAGATCACGGAAAGTGGAGGATCTTGAGCGACTCATGAATTGCCGAGTCAAGTAATTCTACTTTTGGGCAATACGCGCGCGTCCGTGATATGTCAACCATCCTACCGGTAACTTGCTTAGTTCTTATCACGCGGCTTGACATCGAAGGTCTTCGGATATCAATATGAACTTGTCCCCAGGTATGCACAATCGTCCTTTCTCCCACCGATTACCACCATGACATTATCTGCCAGACATGTCCCTCGGCCGGGGCACAGCCATCAAGATGAACCTGTCGACAATGGGTGCACCTACGATGATACGGAGCTGGAAGCGTCAGGTTATCGCCGAGAAATGCCGAGGCAATTTTCAACCTTTTCCCTGATGGCACTGGCCTACACGCTCATCTGTACATGGAATGGATTTGCAAGGTACGCACTCGACAACCTGGACAGTTGATGGTAGAGTATGTCGGCTTAGACATTTGATAGTGCAATCGGGAATGGACTCAGGCAGGGCTCGTCATCCGGAAGCATCTTTATGCTGTTCCCAGCAGCCCTTTTTATCGGCATCGTCTCTCTGGGCATGGCCGAGCTCACGTCCGCTTTCCCTGTCGCTGGGGGTCAGTACTACTGGGCCTACATCTTGTCCCCTCCGAAATGGGCGCCTTTCATCTCCTACAGGTTTGTCACCGGTCATGGTTCGCCTCCGCCTAAACATCTAAATTGATTGTGTATTTCAGTACCGCTGTTATCAGTGTGCTTGGGATCTGGCTAGGCGGCGCGAGCACTTGCAACTTTATCTCCGGGATGATTCTGTCGATTGTGCAGTTCATGCAGCCCGAATACGTCATACAGTCATGGCACAAGTATATCGTGTATGTGACTATCATGGTAGCTGGTGCTTTGATCAACATCCTGGGCTCAAAGATGCTCCCAGCCTTCAATCGCTTCGTCTGTAGGTCTATACAATTTCAAATATTGAGTTGAGTGCATGGAGACTTATGCTGTTTTAGTTGTTTTCTCACTGGCCTCTTTTCTCGTCACGGCTGTGACAATGCTGGTCTGCTCATATCCCAACTATAACTCAGCCAAGTGGGTTTTCACAGATACGACAATATCCAGTGGATGGGACAGCCAAGGCCTGGCCAGGCTGCTTTGTTTTGTCAATAGCCTCTATGGTTTTCTTGGAACAGATGCTGGCGTTCATATGACGGAGGAAATACCCAATCCTTCAGTCACTGCGCCTAAAGTGATTGTGAGTAATATGCCCTTTTGAAGATATGGAGTTCTAACATAGTACAGGTGTATCCCGTCATTATCGGACTATTGACAAGTGAGTCCTTGATACACTCTTCTTTGACGGCTACTAACTTGTATTTCAGCCTTTCCCTTTGCCTGCGTATGCATGTTTGTTATCAAGGATATCGACCAGATTCTCAACGCACCTAGTGGACTCCCTTTAATACAGCTCTACTACCAGGCCACCAGCAGTCGATTTATAACCGTACTGCTGATGGCGGCCTTTACGTTCTGCTTCTTTGCCTGTGCTGTAGCAAACATCACAGGGTCGTCTCGAACGTTATGGTCCGCTGCTAGGGACGAATGCTTCCCTCGATCTGACTTGTTAAAAAAGATCGACCCAACATTTGGCATGCCTCTTAATGCCGTCATACTACACGTGGCCTTTTCTATAGTAAGAAGGCGAGGTGCCTTATCCTAGCATGTGGACTAACAGAAGACATCAGATGTATGGCCTTGTGTTCCTGGGCTCAGAAACGGCTTTCGAGCTTATGGTGAGCGCATCGATCATCTTCCTGGTTGGGTCATACGTTATACCACAGGCAATACTCCTATTCAATGATCGAAACGAGGTCCTACCAAAGCGGCCATTCAATCTAGGCCGGTTCGGATACGCTGTCAATCTCATTGCCACAGTATGGACGATCATATTGGTAATCGCGTGTTGTGTCCCTACACAATACCCCATCACGTCAACCAACATGAACTACAACGGGTGAGTGCTCCGCCCACTGTTCAATAACAACCAACAACACTAACGCAAGACAGCGTCGTTACCCTTACGCTCTTCTTCCTGACCTGGCTGGGATGGGTCATGTCTCGAAAAGCTGTTTTCCGGGGACCGAAGATTAAAAGAGATATGCTAAATCAGACTCAGAGAAGACATTTGGATGAAACCAGTGAAACCGAGGAAGCCCCATTGCTCTGAGTACATAAACAAAGTAATACATTTACACTTATAGATGACTCTACTGGTATATAGATGGACTTAGGAATATAGATCTCGATTGGTCGACATATCAATTATCGTGAAACTCTTTTATTCTGAAATATGTTGTAATCATCACATATCGCTTTATTCAAAGTCAGCATAAGCAACAAGCGGGTTTAGTAACACATATCAAGCCATGACGTGATTTTGCTGACATGGAGCCTTTTTATAACTCTTCATTTCCCAAATATGCGCCTAATACTACGCCATGCCATAGACCGCACAGACTCCGTCTCGCCCGTTTACGGCAGTGACTGGTCGGACGCTGTAGTGGACGATCCGCTTAGTTCGTTTGCCTCGTCTAGAGCGCAACGGCCTGAAAGATGGACTCTCCTTGCGCCCAAGAGACAGCAGCAGATGCCGTTGCCAGAATACTATACTCCTCTTACGCCGCCGTTCTTCTGCACTTATCATCTTAGTTTCAATGCTTTCAAGTCACTATGCAATTCCATGGACGAGATTGTCGTCTCGTCAAGTGCAGAGATAGGGATACCTCAGATAACACCGCAGCAGACAACAGCTCAAAGTTGCCTCGAAAGGCTACCGTCAGAGCTACTTGGCTCAATATTCACAGTTCTCGAACCTGGCGACTTCATCTCTCTCGCTCTCTCCTCTCGGACTCTCTGGGCCCAAGCCGTTGCCTGGGTGCAAAATGCTTTTCTGCGGTGGAGGAATGCCTATTCTTGGGTAGGCGGTCCAATCATTTGCGTGGGCTCGAAACTCAACTCTCTTCCTCAGTCCATATACGACATGTTTCCCGGTGCATCGCCGGAATCAGATGGTATCTATTTCAAAGGCCAGCCGAGAATATGGCATGATGGAGCTACAGAGAGATATGAGACCAGGCCTTTACCGTTCGATGAAGTTTATCGCGAGAAGGTCCTGGAACAAATCAGCTCGGCTGGAATTCCAGCTCAATTCCATGAGGCCATGGCGGCGTCTTTTCCCACCTTCAACATAAAACCAGGCAGTAAATGGTACTTGCGTAACCTTGATCAGAAGGAATATATTCGTATGGAGCCCATTGTAACAGCCGAAGGCGAAGTTACTGTGTCATTTCCTGGACAACATTGGCTTACACTTGATATCATTCTGATGTGGCTGATCAGCTGGAGAGGAGATGGCGACAGCAGCACCTACACCTGGGACCAGATCAAGTCATTCCGAAGTCTTAGTGATCAGGGGTTGGGAGATATAGCGGTAGATCCAACATATGGACCACTCGACGGCTCCTTTTGGCCCATCTGGGCTGGTCCTTGGGCCGGTCGCAGACTAGACGTTGTTACTGAGGGAGTGGATGAGGAATGGGTTGATCGGACTGACATAGTCGACTCCCTCTCGGATAAATGGTTGCGTATGCTGTATGGGAACGCCATGTCAGAGGCCGGAGATGCTCGCGACTACTGGGCCAAGATTTTTGATCGAACTGGCGGAGTGGTGGATATGCAGCTCAGGGATCCCAATGAGCCTTATTCATCTGACTCTCCAAATGCTGAGTCGCAAAGTCCACCATCTCCTATGTCACGTACTTCCCCAGATTTCCACTCGCCTGTCTCGCCAGAGTGGTGATTGCCGATAGTTCCGAATTTATACAAGAGCTATATCTGAGTGTTTTCCGCATGAGATCTCAATCAGGGATCATTCCCCAAGTTCCGAGGGAGATTGATGGCTTTGAATGCTATGACCACTATTGCTTTGAGTATGGGATGTTCAGTCTATCGAGATATTGCAGAAGTCATGCTATTCCGTATCTGCCGATGCATTGCACCTAATTGTGCTTTGTTATTAATCTATGTACTGCTCTAGAGCAACTGAACTGAATGTGATTATGTACAGGTGGAAAGACTGGTGGTGATCTAGAGTCCAGCCTTCAACTTTCCGAAAGAAAGAGTAGGAGAAAAGAAGCTGCCTTCAGCGGGGAAAGAATTATAGTCCCAGATGGTATAAAAGTTGCGCAACAGCGTGACTCCAACCAGAGCAAAGCCACTGGCACCAGAGTCATCGAAGGGTGGCCAGCAACCGTCGTCCCTGTTGGCAAAACCAGGAACAGCCAGCTGGTCACCGGTGACTGTGATCGTCTTAGTGTCGCCATAGAAACCAACCTCGAAAGAGATAGACCAGGCATCGGTGAATTCGCTGCAGAGAGGAATGTGGTCGCCCTCGATAATAGCTGTCCAGTTCATGCCGATGGAGCTGTAGACCTCCTCCAGGACGTCAGAAGGAAGTGAGATGCCGGAAGCGCCAGTGTCAAAGACGACGGTGGCCCAGGAGAAATCCGTCTTTTGCTCCGTCTCGGTGCCGTTGTCTGTCTTGGAAGTTCCGGTAGTGCTGTGCAAGACAGATCGCCACACCTCGTAAGCGCCGTTGCTCGTTGTCAGCTGAATAGTCGTCAGGTCACCATCGACGTAATCATCTTCCCTGGAACCTCCCAGGGTGAGCAAGCCGTTGCCAGCAACACCGCCGGTGTTGATGACCTCATCTCTGTCGTAGTAGATACCGAAGCGAGGTTGGTCGACCAGCTTCTCTGCCATCAGGCTCTCGAAAATGGGCGTCGCACCACCATCGGCGATACTGCCAAACGCGAGTCCGAGGAAGCCGTGGGCTGCCAAAGCGCTCCAGCTGCTCTCTTCAGCTGCAATGAAAGTTCCGTTGAATGTCAAGTCGTCAAGAGACATAAGCTCATTGACAGATGGACCAGCGACTCGGCCGCCGAGGTAGTCGATAGTTGCGTTCTCTCCTGTCAACTGTGCGGTGGATGACGCATCGATGTCGTATCCGGTTCGGTTGCCACTATAGCTATATTAGCCAAGAAAGATCGTTAGTTTGAAGATAGTATGGTTTAGTACCGCTGAACGTGAGGACATGTCTCTGCGCACTTGGAGTCGATTATCCAGGCTGAGGCACTTCCAGTGTCGAAAAGGAGTCGGAACTTTTGCGTGGGGTTTCCAACACCGATTTCAACCGTTTTCTGCTCGAGTCAGTATTGTGGCCTCCGAAGGGTTAGGTAGACTTACATAGCCATCCTCAATAAAGACGGGCAAATCTAGAACGGCAGCCGAGGCAGTGCTGATTAGAGTGGCAGCGGCCAAAGCGGCCGAGGCAAAACGAGTGATGGCCATCTCAAGTTCGTTGATGAAGGAGGAGTGCAACTTGAAAGATGAAGAAATAATGGTATCACAATCGTATAGGATCTATGATTGTTATATACCGGATGTGACGCATTAATTGCTGAGTGCCGAAATTGACCATGGTTCGAGGATACGAGAAGCAGTGGCACCTAATCTCGGTTGTGGTTCTGACAGCACGAATCAATTCATGCGTAGGTGACTGGGATGCCTGGTTTGGGGACACATCATTGGTGGGCGAGTTTTCTGGAAGATTTAGGGACGAACATCACTTCCAAACTGTTACTAGAATATCCTTGGACGACTTAAAATAGAAGTGTCTATCCGTCTCCTATGTTGTCATGGGACTGCAATACGACGTTTCTCCATTTCTTTTGCCAAGAATTCGGGGACGCCTACAAAGGGTCTAGTCTAGGATGTCTATGTCTTTGTCGATTCTATTGATGGCTGTTATTTCTATAACATTTGTCGATCTTGGGCGTGTTTGTCTTCATTTCTATAGATGCACACTCCTTATAATGAGCTTGGGATAGTGTCTCGATCTCTCGTGCTAGATAATGTGAGGCATGAGGCTCAAAGATACACTACACGCTATCTAAAACCTATGCTGAGCTAAGAACCGTACAGAAAGACATGCAGGGATGGGAGAAATCAATGTTGCATTTCCTTGCTTTTGGAGATCACGGTATACCTTCTTTGATCAGGGATCCCACCAGCTTGAACCGTCCTTGTGGTTAACTACCCAAATAGGTAGCACCCTTCCCTCCCACCGGAGACACTAACTTTCTCCTTTTGATCGTGTTGCATGACTAATTGGAAAAACCCCTACTTTCCAGCATTGAACGTTTGCAACAGATCCTTGGTGACGTCTATCCTTTCAAGGGAAATTGTATACCAGTATATATACTTGCGACGAGTACCAGCCGGGCATTTGTGAATTGATGCTTTGATTGTTAGCTCTTGATGTCGACAATCTTGAGCCAACTGGACTGACGTCAAGTCGACCACCCAAATAGAAACAGTCTCGTCATATCAAGATGGATTGATCTGCTTAGCATAGAAATACATGATGAGTCTTTTTATACTCGGCTATGGGGTACCATCTGTTACAGTCTTGATTGATCAGCAACTATCACTTGACAATTATTGCTTTCAACCTAAGCTACCTTATGGTATAGTACATAACTCGAGCTTGAATGTGTCGGTCCAGTAGTGAAACATTCGGATGAATGTAGCATACATGGCCTAGAACAGTTAGTCCGTTGTTGGTGTCAGGAATCCGAGGCACGAGCCCAAGCATCACTCAAGTGTAGAAAGTGATGCAATCACTACCTCCTCGTATCGCAATATTGGACCAAGCATCCCCCAACATTTCAGTGATCTCGCGGTTAGAACCCGGCTAAGTATTGATTTCGTTCCTCATGGCCATCCATACAAACACAGAGTTTAATATTGAGAAAAAGATGGAAGAGCTGTCAACCGATGCAATGTTTATAAGAAATACTCTACTGAAACATGGTAAACGTATATACCGTCCTCAACAGGATTCTATTCTCCGGCTACCCTAAACCACTTTCCACGTACTATCAGTATTGCTATCATTGATGACTTCGTATAAATGCACAGTACTACTACAAGGGCCGACATAAAACTGGGTTCTGTTCATCCGTTTGATTTTCGTGAAGGTTTCATAGCAATTCCTCTTGATGAGCCATGTATAAATTGAAATGCACCTCGACACGTTAAGTGAATGTCGTCGATTTAATGACGTGGTTTGTGTTCACACCACTAGAATACATAGGATAACAATCACGAACTAAGCATCCAGAGACTGGAAGGTGTTGTAGCTTTATGATTTAGACCCGACTCTTACGAGTCCATCACACATACGTGCGATCTCCCGGGGCAACGTTGTTTCGTTTTGTATTGCTTTAACGTTACGATCACAATTCTCTTTCTTGTTACTTTGCAAACTGACTATTGCGTCGGGTCTTCAGGTCTCAGTACGGGACTTGGCCGATTAACCCTATCAATTTCACTCTTCTGCCACTTTGTCAGTTCCCCCAGACAGACACAACCACCAGCGCCATTGGCACTACTGGGCATCGAACCCCCGAGCCCACAGATAACACTGTAACCCCTACTCTAGATATAGTCATACACACAAAATAGGCCGGTGAAACTAATCTGTATATAAGACCATAGCTAGATAGCCGCCCTTTTTTCTCGAAACAGGGAAGCACCGGCGTTAAATACTACTACTACTACTATCCCTTTATCAGCAACCTCTGGGCCATAGCGTTTCCGATGTTTTCCTAATCTTCACGATGCTGCTCCAGTAGTGTCATCGCCTCTGTGAGAGTAGTGCCCCCATCCTTGCATTGATGTTAGTTTCACTGACAGTCAGTCCCTCAACACAATTTTAGGTGGTTTTCCTTGAGTGGGTGGGGTTAATCTCAACATCAAATAAACCAGTCACTGTTTCACTGTGACAGATCATCCACAAGACCGAAATTTACCAGACAGTAACGACTTTCTAATACCTCAAGATAAGATAAGGTGAAGTTTTCCATTCAGAGACAGAAATGTCCAATAGGGTGGTGGGCATAAGAAAACAGCCGAGGAAGTTAGATACAGATAAAGAGCCTTGTGCAGGGTGTCTTGATGCTGATAGTCGAGTCAAACCATGGGAAAAGTTCGTAATGCAGATCAGATGAGGCTACTTAGACTAAATCCGCCGAGGCCAGGTAGGCTTATCCTTTAGGGAAGCTCTAGTTCTGGCCACGTGGTATAGCTACCAAGATGTGACACTATCTTTTGATGAGCAAGAATAGTCTCTGGTGCTTTTCAAGTTACAACCCAACTTTACTAATTACCATAGATATGGTATCTTGCATGGAGGCCGTATAAGTTCAAAAATACTCTTCCACTCATGCGTATCAGATAATTGGTACCGCGTAATTTCTGGGCCAAAGTACCGAACCTAGAAGGTCATTCCCGGTCACACCACGCGTACTGACTCGTAACCCGGTTGGCTTCAATGCTCAGTAGGCAAATGGGAAATGCATATTGTGAGTTTCAGGGGAAACCGCAATTTCTTTGCAGAGGAGTGGAGTCAGGCTACTGTTCTGATGAGGAGGGCAGAGCTGTGACTCGTTACTTGTGGCGCGATCTGCCCTTGGATGTGTCACGAAATCACTGTGATGGGCTCAGACAGGTTGTCACATGTGTATAACTGTTTGTCATTCATGCTTCCTCTATTTTACGCCAGGTAGGCCGTCAGTGACAGCCCAAAGATACACACCCAGTATCAGCGGAATTCAGACATGACCAGTACTACCCTTTGCATAGACGAATGAACACTATTGGATAGATATGAGAAGAGCATTAGGGAACCCTGTAAACACACGTCTACTGTGTGTAGTGGCATCATGCTTTCAGTTTCTCTCACGGATAACTCCCGAGAATAGTGAAAGACATGACAAGGCCATGGGAGTGCAGAAGTGATGCAGGCAACTGAAGTGCGGTCAAGATCCAAGGCATGGCCAAGTTCCCCTGTCAATCTTGTACCAGATATCACTCAGGGGTTCTGCAGTTATCGACCAAGCCACCGTTGAAAACCAGGCAAGCCAAGGAGTGACTTTGCAGGGCTGAGATAGGCCACGTGCGAAATTCCCGACCGCACCCCTGTCGTCGCGTGCGCGAACACTCTGCGTTGAAGTGTCATGTCCCACGTTCTTGTTTGCACTGTATGTCATGTCCCAAGCCATCGTTGCTGAGCTTAGAGACGCGACACTAGCATAGTCTGGATGGAAGCTCGAGCGGCCAAGATGGCCACGTGAAATCTGGATCACCTCCAGAAATTAGCTTGTACTAGCACGTGATGGTTGCACAATTTGATCCTTTCCAACGCTAGAGCAGACTAGAAAGATGGTTCATAGCGCTTCAGAAAACATGGCTAGTCGTCTAATGTTAGTTAGTAAGAGTACCGTGTACCGGTAGTCGAGCGACGGATGGATGGATTTCTGTATGTGTAGTCCTTCAAGGGATGTCTTGCATATCATTCTTATCGTATTGATTAAAATGAGACTTGACTTGATGCGGTGCACGGATGCAAATCGAGGGGAATGCCGATTGCGATTATGTAACGCTGAGAAAAACTCGAATCAAGTTGAGTTTCACTAGTCTCCAGACGATCCACGATGGAGACGAGCGATGGAGCAAGACCCTGGATTGCATCTAACCAAAACGATACATTTCATTTGAGGGTTAATGCAGAGATAAGCTGTGCGTGTCGAGAACAGCACCAACGCTGTTCTCGCATGTACGGTACTGTATTCATTCATAGTGATGCACTCGTTAAAGCAAAAGATCGAGTGCGTGTTTGTCTAGGGTAGTAGTGCATGATTGTTTGTTTCCATTCCATCACCTATGATGTGATGACGATGGAGATTGACCAAAGAGTACACAATCACGCAGGCTGGCAGGCAATATGGGTGATACAGTACAGATGAGAAATTCCCATTCAATTGCCTGCCTGTCACTTCGCCATTCTACAATCAATCCAGGATCATCAACCAAGCGGAACTTTCAGTCGTGCCCTCTCCAAACGAAATGCTTCTCGACGGGCGTTTTTCTTAGTACCCATAGCGCTCGCAGTTGACTCGTGACATTGAGCTCGCATCAAATGCAAATAGCTTATGGATCCCTTCTCCTGCGGAGCCGAAAAAAAAACAAATGTGCCTGATAAGTGGACTTGCGGAACCGTTCTTCCTGAAAGCCCATTATCGTAGCCAGATACTCCGCCAATGAGACCATTGTCAAAGCTCAGTCTAACAGTCTTAGCGCTCGACGGTTGGTGAGAAGTGGCGCGGAGTTTTTTCACCTTGAATCCGACACGACCAAACAAAAGTCTCTTTTCTCACAAGCCTTTTTCTAGAATTGGTCGAATTCGGGAAAGGATATCCAGTGGCCGGTATGCAGAATGGACAGGCCAGACAGACTTATATTTATGCCATCCCTATCAATCCTGTCCCCCCTGAGCTGATCATCGTATCCGCTCTCATCACATATCGTAAAACCCCCCAGCTGCAATCTTGGGGGTAATTTAATCTACCCATGCTTAGCCGATCCTCACACGTGTTCCGCGAGTCCTCCCTAGACCAAATTCATATCTAGTCATTCAGCCAGGCTCGTAGTTAGGCGGCATTGCCATGTGGTTCTCCGCTTTCCCACATGGTAACCCAGAGCAGAGCCCCCTAGTTGCTACAAAAGCATCCTCCCTCCCTTCCTGCCCCCCCACGAGCTTTGCTGGGGTTCGACAGTGATCTTCAGGACTCGAAAAGGCATCGTGCTATTGGTGCACGAGTAATGCTTGGGACCCCTTTTCATCCTTCGATAATCCTGGATGGATCTGTGTCACATAAGACAAAAAGCAAGTTACCCGCTCTGACCTGAGGATCTTGGATTTCGTGTCTCCGCACGTTACTTGCTTCCTTCTTTCTGCAAGTCATCGCAATCATCAACAGCTATTCAAAATGACCAAGAATGATAGCCATACCCAGTCGTCGTCTCGTCTGCTATGCACGGCGAACAATGATCGACCAGCCTCCAAGGTATGTAATGCTAATCTTGAACTCTATCCCATTACCCCGGTATCTGGGATGCTAAAACAAACCCAGGACCTCAAGGATTTATTCTCCGCTCTCCTTGCCAGTCTCCTACCTCTAAGGGCGAACCGTGTCCGCTTCACCAAAGTCGAACACACCTTCTTCTCCGAAGAGGCCGTCCGCAATCTTGGCACCCTCAAGCTTACCCAGTCAAATCACATGCCCGATCCCGACAACCCCTCAGGCACTGTCGTCTCAACATCCACCACCACGTTTGCTATGGGCAAGGACATGGCAGTATCACTGTGCCAGGCATTCGTCGACGCGCGTTTCGTCGAGTCAGCGGATGGAAAGAAGGATCAGATCTTCCATCAAGTGGGTGGAATCTGGCGTCCGACGTCCAAGGGCATTAGGATATTCGACTGGTTCTGTCAAAGGAATGGTCTTTACGAGGAAGAACTCTCAAAGCTCAAGTGTCTGATCAAAGGTCCCCTCATGTACCTGGAAAGAGACTCGAAAACCGACCAACCCCACGTCGATCGTGCCACAGCCGAAGTTGTTTTCTGCCGACTCATGGGTGTTGATGGACGAGGCAAGACGGGTCCTCTATCGGTGTCAAGGGCAGAGAGTGCATCGAGCCTCAAGCTAACACCAGAAGCCAAGATTAACGGTCGTATATACCATGACACATGCACCGGTCAAGGTATAGCCGACTGGTTGAGGGACAACACCACGTGTATGGACTTGAAGGAGGCCGTCAAGTTCGCGACGCACTTTGTGCACTACAACCTGATTGAAGCTGTCGCTATAGACATGGTCTACATGAACCAGTTCGTCGCCTGCAAGCTGTTCCAACCCACACCAGTCGCCGTGTACGTCCTCACACCACGAGGACAAGACTTGCTCGACAGTAGTTCATCAAGTCGATGCTCATCACAAGGCAAGACTGACTCGGCATCCTCCAAGGGAGGCGTTACAGACAGCAATAAGCACAAGCTAGAAAAGATCCTGCTTGATCCTACCCTTCGTCTTCTGTTCAGGGAGAACTTGCGCGAGACATTCTGCGAGGAAGGCCTGGCGTTTTATGAACAAGCAGAGGAGTTCATCCGCGATGCAAGAGCAGCGCTGGAGTCGAAAAAGCTGGAAGAAAAGGGAACCAGCAGTAGTGCCGACGTGCTTCTATCGCAGTCACATGTCATCTTCAACACGTACCTTGCACCTGGATCACCACTCGAGGTCAACATCAACCATCGACTTCGCGCGAGTCTGTCACAACGCATGACTATGGCACAATCTCAGAACACAACGTTAACGGACACTCTTAAAGAGGTGACTTCTTTGTTGGAGAATGCACAGAGCGCCGTCTTCAAGCTGATGGCTACCGTAAGCGTTCCTGTTCATCTCATCCTGACACATTGACTAACCGACATGTACAGGACTCGGTACCAAAGTTTCTCAACAACCCGGCAGCGGAAAGCCGGTTGATCCAAGCAGGTGTATGATGACAGGGTGTACAGGGCAACTCTCTGCGATAATTCGCAAGACGAGATATTTTGGGAGGATAACGAAACAATTGGGGCACATTAATTCACAGACAATACCTTTTTCCTTTTTAGAATTATACCATACTACGACAAGCAGTCGAACATTTCCTAGCAGTTCTCAATAGATTATAAATTGGCTCACATTGCCAATTTTATCCAGTACTGTTCTATTAAATGTCTATCGTGAATTCATGATCGTTACTAAGAAAGCCTACTGTCTGTCAACTGAGGCATTGGCCTTGGGCAGTAGAGTGCGATAGACTGCCAAACACCCCTCCCAGCTATGCTTGTGGAAAAAAACGTCATCGGCCGTCCTTGCATAGATGATCACCGACGAGTTCTCCACGGGAGTGCGACAAAGTTGAAGCCAGTCAGAACTGGTCTCTCAATTCTGATACCAGATCCCCCGTGTATCTCCATATCGGCGCAGTATGCTTTGGCGTTTGATAGGATTAGCTATTTGGCCACTTATTTTGGTTAGCAAAGTACCAGATCAAGTCTGCAGCTATTAGTCTGCAAAATGTACAGACACGACTGCATAGAGGGGGTTTTACATACGGGTTACAGGCGTTTGACTTCTTTATGATACAACTCATTTATGTAGTCGTTGACAATGCCCTCCAGCTTGTTCACTGGAAAGCCACTTTGGCATCGTTTTCGAACATCGTAGAGTTTGCATAGCAGCTTGGACATTAAGTATGCCAGCGATAGCCGTGTTCTCAGTCCAATCGTAACCGAACCGTCGTCTTCGTTCGCCTGATTTTGTGACTCGAGCACCTCCCGTGGGATGTGTACTAGGCATATGCATAACCCTTGTGGACACGGAGTCGTCGCATCTTGAACGCGATCCTCCACATAGAGAGAAAGACAACCATAGAGCTTTTCGAAACACTCCAACATAGCAAGAGTCTGATTCTTGAAAGGCTCAGGAAGCTTTCGGCTTTTCCATTGGTCGATGTGTTGCTGAATCCTGGGCATATCGTCTGATGTCTCATATGAGGGAAAGAGCACAACCGCCAAGGCATCTTGCACCATGTCGTCACAAAACATGGATTTGACAAAGGCTCGCCCGATGTGGAGTTTTGACTGTTGATACTGCGCAAGCATGATGGGCGATGCGGCAATGAGGGAGGCGATATCGGCTTTGGACTCAAGCTGGATGAGGATCTCAATCCGTAGTTCTGGGGAGAATGAAGAGAAGTAATCCATTGTTTTTGCTTCTGAAAATGATTGCTGGCTGAAGTACTATTTACGTCAGTGCAGCTTGAAAAGCGACTGATGCTGTGTGAAGATGGACGTACAGTACAGAACAACAGGGGGGGACACGGCTGGCATTTATATCCTTCCAGACAAAGAGTTGAACTATTCCTCCGGAGTTGGCTCATGCGCCCGCACTCTAAAGTGATGAATGTGAGGTAAGAGCTTATTTGTAAAAGAATTGGTGTCGGTGTTGGTGTGAAGGTGTAAGCCTTGCATGTCTTGGAACCTTGATTCACAACACTCTTTTCTGATCAATAAACTCACCAGACTAATGCATTGTGGTAGTAGTGAAGATGAGTTTAGCAGTAGATGTCCTTGGAATTAATTCTAGATGAAACCCGAGAGCAGTAGGGCTAACACATGAACAATAGTTAGGGATGAATGGGACAAGAAACCTATTATGTCTTTATGCCTTCCTATGAGTGAGAAATCAGTTCTGTGAATGAAACCAACTGGTAAAATTTTAGAGATAGACCACCATGGACACACTTGCATCGGAACTCAAACACTGTCTCTTTTCTACCCGACACTCGATCTGTCTATCTAGTGTGGCTAGTTATCCTGGTATCAGTTGACAGCGGATGCAGTCCACTCCCTGAACTGAACGACGCTACCCGGAAGACATTCTACAAGCGGCTGGGAGAATCCACGGAATGAAAGCGTCTGTAAACTGCGAAGAGAAAGATGAGGATGAGGAGATTCTCGGAAACAAGGTGCATGTATGTCACCGGATGGCGGCATGATGTGCCTTGGAATATCGGCTGTATCATCCTCAGGACTATCATGATTAGACGGCTAACAATCCTGGAGAATTTCCAGAGCTCTCAGCCATTAGTACCTCTCTCGCCTCTGTACGTTTGTTGTAAAGCAAAATGTGCAAGGAAAATGCACAATCTAACTTGACATCGTGCTGGATATTCCAGGTATGAGGATTTATCTTTTCTGCTTAGAGCCACTTTATCTGATGTAGCGCAAACTCAAGATAGTATTAGCCGACTAATCAAGTCCCATTCAACAGGAGCAGAGTTTTGAACATAGCCCGATGCTATCTTTGCCTGATTATTCACAAACAAGAGGTGGCATGAGTCTGTCCAAGACATCACTGAGATCAATCTTTGATGAATACGTCTAGCGGTTTATTCTCTTAGCAAGGAGTGGTGATATTTTACTAAATTCCCAATACAAATTGAAGTTGTTCAAACTAGACCACCGTCACTGCTACTGCCATTGCATGTTACTGAGCTGCCGAACTATTCACCCAGGTGCCACCTGTATCAATCACGCAAATATTTATCTGGACAACATCCAAACATTTACGTTCTTGGTACCTAGCACAATAGTGAAAAGGAAATGATCGGAATCACTAATTTGAGCAAGTCCGAGTCAGTCGAAAAAAAGGATCATCATGACGGTAAATTGCCATGACGAATGGGACGAAGAAGTCACAACAGCCGCCGACATTACAGTTCACGCAATATCTGCCACGGAACTTGCCGACAAGGACCAGGATACTACCAGTACGTTGATGGTCAACACTAAGAGTAACTTTAATTGTCTGGGGAATCAACTGAGAGTCATGGTACCGTAAAAGTTGTAAAGTTGGAGTGATGAAGAAAATATGAGCCGAAATCTGTCAGGTCCTGCAGTGTATTTGGGTCGGTTGGACGCGCCTTGAGATGATTCGGATTGTGAGGATAAAACCGCCATAGTCGGCCTTGGAGAACATAAACTAAGGGAGCAGGAGTATGCATATGACTTATGCCTCTTTGGTCATTATGATTAAGACTTGTTCGTTTTGTAACAGGCTGGTTTCAATGTAACGCTCCGTTGAGACAAACGTGTCTGGAAGTAAAGCACTGCCGTGGTTTCGATAAAGAGGGCGATAGAAGATACTAAAATCGCAAGGATTTCTGAGAGGTGGATCTTCTTCTCTGATAGGACTGTATGTCAGGTTGATGGCCGTTGGGTGCATTGGGTATCGTAATGAAGTGGTACCACCTAGAGAGAACGACGCGGTATGGTGGTGGGATAGCGGTGGGATAACAACGAAGCGGCCTAGCTGGAGTATTTGTAACCTGGTTTATCATTACGCGGCGGCTAGTCTGGATTAATGTAGGAGCTGGGCTATGCGAAATCCGGATATCCGCTATGTACTGATAAACCGTCATGATTGAAGGAAGTCAAGTCGCTCTGCCACTCGCGAAGTGTTGGTGAATGGACAAACTGTAATTCTATAGCTTCCCTTGCACAACACCGGAAACTCATATCCACCTATGAAAGGCCTGGATGCGTTCACGTTGAGCCATTTCTCAGGGTTGCAACCAGGCATGTGGCTAAATAGGGGGTTTCTAGAAGATATGTGACAGATGTCAAGATGCCATCTACCGGTAGTCCCAACCATCAAGTCCCTGACCCAAGTCCTCGGGCCATCACCACAACCTTCAAATCTTCAACAGCCAACAAACATCGGAAGACTCGGTCATTATAAAAGTCTCATGAACTGCCGAAATGTTACACCAGACACGAAATAAAGTTGGGGTAAAATTGCAGGGTCTCATCGGCGTCCAACAAGGTTTCTTTAGTCGGTTTCAAGATAACATCGACTGAAAAACAAACTTGGGGTATCCTTGCCGTCTTAAATTGTACGTGTCTTACTGACTCCTTACTGGGATTAGTGACACTCCTTGATGACGATGCTCCCAAAACAGAGTTCTTCATGCCAATTAGCTCCCATTATCGGCATTTCGAGATGGCAGAAACCCGACGCCATAGATGGTGCCACGATCATGCAAGGCAGGTTTCGCATAGATCTTGTCAGGACCCTGTAAACCTTGTAGGGCCAAAGCATTGCTCGAGAAATTGACGACTGCCGGATGAACCGATTCAATATAAAGCATCGGTATGTCGCTCACCCATAATCTGATCCCAACTCATCTGCACATTCTTTGACCACACACTCCTTTACATTTGTTTACATTTGCAAACTACACATTCTTTTGACTTTCATTTCTGCGCTTTTACTACTCTGTTCCACTAATTCAGGCATCATGAAGTGGCCTGTTTATCTGCTTAACCTTGCGACGGCTGTCCTAGCCAAGCCCCGATATGTTATGTACTTTGATCAGTAGGTTTCTATCCAATTCAATGACCAACTGCATACTAACGTAGGCATCAGATATCACACCACCAACCTTCCCGACAAAGCCACCACTGCAGGTATCGACTATGTTATTACCGCTTTCGCCAACTCATCCCTCTTCGCCTCTGAACCGGCCGGAGAATATGAGCCCTTCATGCCACTAGCTGATATCCGCAACTTGTTTGACGAAGGCACCAAAGTCTGCATGGCTGTGGGTGGCTGGGCTGACCTCAACGGCTTCAGCGCTGGTGCCAAAACGGCAAAGTCTCGCAAGACGTTTGCCAAGAACATTGCCGCCACTCTGGACAAGCTTGGATATGACTGCGTCGGTAAGTTGACTACCTACGTAGAAATGCATTGTTTGGCTGGAATCTGACTTTGTAGACATTGACTGGGAGTATCCCGGCGGTAATGGCGCCGACTACAAACAGATCCCCAACTCGAAGAAAAAGTCTGAGATCAAGACCTTCCCCCTTCTTCTCGCTGAGATCAAGGCTGCTATTGGTAAAAAAGAACTTTCCATCGCTGTCCCTGGTCTTGAACGAGACATGATTGCCTACACCGCTCAGGAGGTTCCCAAGATCAATAAGGTTGTGGACTTTGTCAACGTGAGTACATGATTCGTCATTTGCATCCAGAGTCGCTAACACCACCCCCAGGTCATGTCCTATGACTTGATGAACCGCCGCGACCACTACACCACTCACCACACCTCTATCCGCGGCACTGTCCAAGCTGTCGACACGTACATCGCCCGTGGCTTCGAGCCACGCAAGCTCGTCTTCGGCATTGCTTTCTACGCTAAGTGGTTCACGACAAAGAAAGGCGTTACTTGTGATGGACCTATCGGCTGCCCTACGGAGCTGCTTGAGGCTGCTGACGGTAGCGACACTGGTCTCTCAGGCGCACTTACATTTGAGAAGAGCAACTTTGTCTCTCCGCTTTCTAATTTGACTGTTTCTTCTGATGCGTCTTGCGGATCCGGCACCTCCTTCCGCTGTGCTGCGGGTGGCTGCTGCAGTCAGTTCGGATTCTGGTGAGTAGTGAGCGAGTCACATTGAAGCGGATATGTACTGACTATGACAGTGGAACTACTGATGCCCACTGCGGCACCGGATGTCAGTTTGAATACTCCGACAGCTGTACAGGCACCGACGTTACCGGCTCGTTCCACAAGGCTCTTGAAAACGGACGAACTGATCTTACCTACGGTGCTCAGTGGTACTGGGATAACTCTACCAGCCTTTTCTGGTCTTGGGACACCGCCGAGTTGATCAATGAGAAGATTTCCCTTCTTCTCTGGGGCCGAGGTCTTGGTGGTGTTATGGCTTGGAGTCTTGCTGAGGACAGCCATGATTGGAGTCTGCTCAAGGCTATCCAGCAGGGTGTTGGATCGCACTACAAGTAAACGTCTGTATAGGACTTCTCGATAAGAAAGCTGGCTCTGATGCGATATGTCTTGTTTTACCAAGAACTTGTCGATTAGGAAGTTGCCACGCCTTCTATCAACAGCAGATCGGGAGACCTGCGCTTTTCAATTATTCAGAAGTTGTATTAGTAGTGCCACTAGACTATAAATATCACTCTGTGTTATTTATGCTCAACCGTTCTGTGTATCAAGGTCTAAGATGAACCCAAGCTTCTCCCACGAGGAGCATGGGAGAATGTCATGACAGTTCGGTCTAGACAACTTTCTTTGTATATTAAGATTGACACTTCGTCCAGCCCACCTTTAGGTCACTCAGCTGCTGAATTGAGGGATCATGTAACTATTCAAATTACCAAGTTGCTGGTAGAAAATGCTTAAGGTCACATTGAATCTAAATTCTATACATCTCGACTATGCTTCCACCTGATTCAGTTACTCCTTGTACACCCGCACCTTATAGTCATCCAACCACTTATCCTCGATGATCTTCAGCTGGGATGCTTGCGTTTTGCGCATGTACTCATCTTCTGGTATATCTTGGTAGTCCTCTCTATCGACATCCATGAACCCTTCCGCTGCGATGGAACGGGGGGTGATCATGAGGGAGCGACCTAGCATGTTAGAAAATTCGATTCATGTCATCCATGTATGAGGACTTACCGTTGATCTTCTTGTCAGTCGCAATTCGAAGCATGCACCTGGCTACGTCCGTCTGCTCGCCAAACTCGATACCGCGGTCTAGAAGCCACTGCTGATACTCTTGGGTACGGATGGCACTCTTGATCCAGCAAGGTGCAACGTAATTAATACGGATGTTTTGCTCATGACTAGAGCGTCTCACAGTCTTCATGAAACCCCGTAGACCGTACTTTGTTGCTGTGTATTCCCAATTTCCCTACATATCACATGTTAGCAGGAGTCAGAAACTACGAGAAAAGACGTACAGGTGAGTCGATGTAAGCTACCATACTACCGGTCATGATAAAGCATCGATCACGATCGGCCGAAACAGGCTGCTTGCGGAAATAGTGAACAGCGAGCTTCCATGTGTAAAATGTTCCGTCAATGTTGACCCTCACAATATTGAGGTCTGGCTTCGTAGGCTCGCCAGCAGGATCTAGGACGAATGAGCTTCACTTCCAGTCATTAGAAACAGTTATCACGTACCGTCAAGAACCCATAAGCTATCACCTGAACTGCGACTTATACCAGCATTTGCGATAACAATATCAATACTGTTACTCGGGCTTTGGTTCTTTGCCTGCTCGAATAGATTCTTTTGCTGATCCCAATCACGAATGTCACACTTGACAAACAAGGTTCTCTTCTCCTTAGCATTGAGTTCTGCTTCAAGCTCGTGGCCACGATCGTGAAGATCAGCAAATGTGACAAAGGCACCAGCAGCAGCGAATTCGCGAACACATTGTTCGCCCATGCCGTTGGCTCCTCCAGTGATGACGACTGACTTGCCCCGAACTTGTTCGAGATTAGGGGGAATTGTATGGTCTATGGGGCCATTGTATTGATAACGTTCTTGAGCCATGATGATGTATGTGTGGGGGGAGTAGAATGAGTATGTGTATATGGTGTGCTTTGCCAGGGAATGTCGACTAGGTTGTCCGACGGGAATAGATGAGAATATCACAATCAATTATATGTCCAGATTTACAAAGGAACTTTCGTACTTGGGCGACTTTCCCCGGATTGATAATCCTTCATGACAAGGGGTCCATCCTCCGGTCCTCCAGCTGATAACGACTTCCCCGCATCCCCCGGATTTCGCTACTCGGCAATGCCGGATCGGGATAACCGTGACAGGGCTGGTTCGTCAATCGGGTGACGTTAACCGACCAGCCAAGTGCCGAACTATTCACCAAGACATTGCTCCGGCTTCGCTACCTTTATTGATTGTCACTGTTCTGGTGTCATGATGGGAGGACTTAGCCGGTAGTAGAATGACAGCAGTAGGTATACCGAGGGCGAGGCGATGCTAGTATGGAACGGGAGACAAGTAAAGACTTCCCCTCCGACGGATACTCGTGACCTACAACATACAAATTGACTATTTCTTTACATTTCAAGTTCAAATACGAGACATAGAATCCTTTGCGAATAATCAGCATCACTTCATCCAAGCTTTGTGTTAACAAGAGCTCCATAGCAGACCACACTTCATCTCTCCCCAGCTCAACCTTCGGATATTCACAATGACAGCCTGCGTTGAGGCTCCCATCACAAAAGTCCCAGTTGGGCACCAGGTCGAAATCATTTCGCGGACTCCAGCCACTGAGCTCCCGGAGATTGTCGAGAACAGAGACGAGTTCAGAGACCACACCATCGCCAATGGCGTCAATGGACTTAGTCAAGATCCCTTCGAGCTCGCTTCTCAGTTCGCATACACAGCTCGAAAGATCAAGGTGATAACCATAGGTGCTGGCTTCTCGGGTCTGTTGATGGCACACAAGTTCCAGCACCGGTTTCCGGAGATGAGAGACATTGTGGAACATACCATCTTTGAGGCTCGCAGTGATATTGGAGGAACCTGGTTAGCGAATAACTACCCTGGTGTTCAATGCGACGTGCCTGCTCATATCTATGTGAGTTAGCCTGTTCCCCTTTTGTCCTCAATAGTTGAACTAACAGCATACAGGCCTTCCCGTTTGACCCCAATCCCGACTGGCCTAGATTCTATGCTAGCGGAGCCGATATTCTCGATTACATGAAGCGCACGGTCAGGAAGTGGAATCTCGATCGTGATCTTAAGCTCAACACACGTGTTATCAAGGCAGAGTGGCAGGAAGATCAAGGCCAATGGAAGGTGACAGTGGAACATGAAGGGCAGCAGAGGGATGAATACTGCCACGTGTTGATCTCAGCTCAAGGTGTTCTTGTGTAAGTGATACCCGCTCCTACGCAGTCTGCAGTTTATATCTAACATGTTATTAGCCATGAAGCATGGCCAAAGGTGCCTGGTCTGAAGGACTTCGAAGGTCATGTTACACATTCCGCGAAATGGGACCACGACTTCGACTACTCTCACAAGCGCATCGCCGTCATTGGAAACGGCTCCTCTGGCATCCAGATCGTTCCTCAGATGGCTAAGCTTCCCGGAACAGACGTCGTCAACTTTGTTCGCGGACCTGCCTGGGTATACTACCGAGCACCACCTTCCAAGCATCTCGGCCGAGAGGACGATGACCCGAACCCACGATACTCAGAAGAAGACAAGGCAAAGTTCCATGATCCCGAGCTTCATCTTCAGCATCGTAAGGGTATCATCTCCCGAACAAATAAGTCGTTTTATCTATTCAGAAAAGGCCAGAACAACGAGACGGGAATGAAGATGGCAGCTGCACAGATGGCTGAGAAGTTGAACCACGACCCAGTGCTGTGCAGCAAGTTGATCCCCAAGTGGGAACTTGGTTGTAGACGAATTACACCAGGACCTGGATACTTGGAGTCATTCCTGAAGCCCAACTGCCACCTGACTGACAGTCCCATCACCAAGGTAACAGAGAAGGGCGTCTGCACTGCTGATGGAAAGGAGTATGAGTGCGATGTTGGTAAGTTGAGCTCCACCATTCAACATTTCTTAACAATTTTAACTCACTCATCTAGTCGTATGTGCTACTGGGTTCGACGTCTCATTCCAACCTCGTTATCCTACCGTCGGCCTCAAAGGGATAGATCTCCGCGATAAGTGGAGCGAAGACCCTGAATCCTACATCTCAGTAGCGGTTCCTGACATGCCCAACTACTTTATGATGATGGGCCCCAACTGTCTCGGCGGCCACGGTTCTCTCGTCGAGTCCCTCAACTGGACTGGCGACTACTTCGTCAAATGGATCAAGAAGATGGCCACTGAAGATATCAAGTACGTTGTCCCCAAGCAGGACAAGGTCGATGCCTTTATCAGATACTGTGACCAAGTACACAAGACTCTCGTTTGGAGCGGAGGATGCTCAAGCTGGTACAAGAGAGGTACTGTCAACGGGCGCGTCACAGCTCTTTTCGGTGGTAGTGCTCATTTGTTCAACCGCATGCTTGGAGATATCCGTGCTGAGGATTTTGAGATTACGTATAACACTGCGAATCCGTTCCGATTTATGGGTAATGGCTTCACAGCGTTTGAGATGGAGCCGGATAGTGATCTATCGTGGTATGTTGAGAAAGCCGAGAAACTCCACGCTTAGGGATGCTTTGAGTAAGAAAGTAGAGTTCGTCGTTTTAATTAGATATCAATACATTAGAAGTTTGTTGTTAGTTCTACTGTTTCGGTGATGCGTCCTATCGAGTTGTGTCCGTAATCCCGTGAAGCTAATCATCAGATAGATTAAGAAGGGGTAGTGACTGTTTAGACTAAAGTGAATAGAAATGACTTAACTAGATATGAGTGCATTGCATAGACATGAGCATCTCCAGAAGATTGTGAAATATGCAAGAAAAGAGTGATTGTAATTATCGTGGTATCAAATGTAAACAGTATGATTTGTTGGTAGTTTTAAGTCAATTGTCACACCTCCAATCTCTTACATGGTCTCAAATTCAATGGTAGAAAAGTCGAATGTACAATCCACGAGAGGATCCAACAAGTCATGATAGTGATTCAAGAAGTCTTCATGGAAAACAGCATTCTCCGGCGACGGTAGCGCTGTCGCAGTAGTTCCCATCTCCTTGTCGGCCAATAAAATATCGGCAATACGACTGGTCGACCTGGTCACAAAAGGGAAAAGCAAAGTCCAATCGAAATCGTTTGATAGCGTATTATCCCCTTGTTCCTGTCCTGGTTGCTTCAATCGGCCTGATTGGACCATACTTAACGGCATTGCGCGAAGGCGCTTGAAGCCGTGGACAATAACTTGTGCAGAAGCCCACATCTGTTCTAGCTGACCAGCTGTTTTCTGCAGGATGTCTAGACCCTCTTGGGCTTCTTGTCGAAACTGTCGGATGCGGCTTGCTTGAAGGAGAGCGATGAAAGCGGTGCCGCAGTACCAGCAGTTGATTGCCATAAGAAATCGGGTGTTTCCCCGAGAGAGGATATCTCTGAGAATCCTAGCGATGCAAGAAGCTGCCAGAACGGCAGGCGGGAGAGCTTGCGGTAGATCTGGAGCTGTTCGTTGTAGGTGAAGTATGATGACAGTGGTGAGAAACGGTAGATGGAGTTGATGAACGTCTCTGTCGAAAGAGGCCGTGCGGGCAGTTGAGATGGGAAGCTTTAGATCTTCTGGTAGAGTCTGCACCCAATCTACCAGTTCTTGTCGAAGCTCTGTAGGAAATTCGCCAGATGTCCTGTTAGTGGACAGGGACAACGCTTTGGAAACCCTTCCGATGATGGCACACAATCGAACCCAGTATAAGAATATGCGGCCTTTCTTCTGGGAAATAGGGTCATCCGGGAAGTCTGTGGGTTGTACCTCCCGAATGCTTACGTCTTCTGGACAGATGATACAGGGTTTGCTTTGACAGAGCGACGTGAGACGTTCTCGTGCCTGTTGTATCACAAGTCAGCTTTCACGAATCTATCTTTGGATAGTAGAGGAACTCACAAACACAGTCCACCATAACCGTCTCCGCAGACTATGATCAGCATTTGTTTGTTCTTTGAGAGCCCCTACTGGTTCTCGATGAATGTTCATCTGCTGAGCATGCCTTATAATCACAGATGTCCACCACCAGGAAGAATGTCGGTGGGCCGTAGTAGGCGATCGAGGTGCCCACCAATAGAACAACGCCAGGGCCTTCAAAGACGTAAGCACGTCTGGTTCTTCGTCATTATAAAACATCATTCGCGCTTTCTGGTAGTACGTAGCAGGACCCTCGTGACTGATGAGAGGTGGCTGGACGTGACTTGCCGCCAGAGCAAGAGCATTGGCCAGCATTGGGGATCGTGCAAGATCTGCCTCTAGAGTTCTACGGTCAAGAACAGGGCACCAGGCATAGCAATGTTCGAAATACGTTTCTGAGAAACACTGCTGTAGTTCTTGCTGTTGAGGGTCGGACATGGCATTGCTGATGCCGAACCTTTCGACAAGCTCTTGCTGCTCGGCGACGAGTTGATTTTCAGGGCCGTAGACCTGGAGAAATCCGGTATCGACATCACCAACGTGACTTCTTCCCGCTCCTTCAGCTGGGCTTGTACTTGACAGTGTCTGCTTCTCATGACTAGGCGCTGAGCGGATGTCGTTCGGTATGATGTCGTAATCTACCTGAAAGTGAGAGACAGTCTGGTCTATGCTCTCGGGGGCTTCATCGTTGGGTTCAATGACGGCGGGGGTAGCAGATACCTGGTCTGGCAGGTCCCTTTTCTCATGGTGTTCCTCTATGGATGCGTCAACACAGAGGAAACCTTTGCATCACTGTAAGGGCCGTCACTCACCAATGCTTATTGTGGATAGAAACTGAGCATCCAATTCACCAGCGTCCGGTACCTTTCGTCTTTGCTTTCCCCGTTTGGATGGTCTTACATGGCAATCCTGGTCCTGGGATTCGCAGTTGGAACATCGTGACTTGCCTCCGTTATGTCGGCTCTGCATCCCAAGTCAGTTGAGCCGAACACCCCACGCTAGACAGGAACAACGGCTAACCTGCAAGTCACACTTGATCTTTTTGGAATGGCAGAACAGGCAGACTAGTTCAGCACGTTTGCGTTTGGGCTGATGAGCCGCAAAGTGAAGCCATGTCCCGGCATTGTTCGTCATTGCCGGATCCTAGGATTGAAAATGGGGAGGGAGATGGAGTAAAATGATGGAGCAAGAAGCAGGGTGAAATCAGTAGGTAGCCGACATCTCGGCAGTACCGGAAGATGGATGTGCTTTACCGGAGCGGGGGCATCTTGATCCCTCGTTGCTTTCTTAGCGTAAAGCTGATCAGCTGGGCAGCCTGGGGTAATTATCCACTGTGATACCAGGCCTGCAGGAATGAAACGACTATTCCGAAAGAAGGGTTAGACAGACTCGGTAAGTAATCTAGCAGACTGTCGCCCATTCTGTTGGGAACGACATCCAGCTGGGTTACATGATGACGTTACATTATTTATGAGCAAGGTTGGACAGTACAATTCTTGCTCTTATGATACCGGTACATTTTTCACTTGATCTGGTTGATATATGGGATCCATAGTCCTCTTATTGACTTTAGAAGCGAGCGTTACATCTGCAAGCAGACGACAATTAAAGCTACTAGGCCACACTAAGCACATCCATCCACTCACTAGTCCTCCACATTCCATCAACTCTGTAAGGAGCAAAATCAAGTCTACAGAATGTAACGGAATTGCATGTTCTGCCTGGTCAGCATGTTTCTGCCAAAAAGAGCGTAGAGACAATTCTCGGCTGGTAACTCACCTTCTTGTCGGTAAGATCATCCTCATAGGCATGATCGAATCCCTCCATGATACCAGCCTTGTCGCGATTTCGGTTGGTTCTAATGGACACAACTCGATAGACTAGAGCCAAAAGGCCAGCAACCAGAGCGGTGATGACAACGGCGATGAATCCGGGAACATATCGTGGAGCATCTTCTTTCTTGAAGATCAAAGGGCCTACAAAGTTACCTGCACCGAAGTTAGCGTGTTTTCACTCCCGAAGCTTGGTGTCGACTCACCCAAGCAATATCCGATATAGAGACCAGAAGATGCAACGGAGCGCTTCGTATAACCAGCCGTGTTGGCGACTTGCAAACCCATCAACACAGCATAACCACCACCGACAGAAGTGAGAATGTAGACTGCGAACAGCAGAGCACCCTTGGCATGCTGGGGCACGACCCAGAGTAAAAGAGAGGCCAGCGTTGTGCCCATCTGAGCCAAGAAAATGAGGTAGGTTCTGATATTCTTGTATCGGTATGCAAGGTAAGAGAATAGAAGCTGAAGACTGCCCGAGTAGAGACCGCATGGCATCATTAGGAGAAGAGAGTTGAGAGTGCTAAAACCGAAGCCGTTGATGATGATGGGGATGAATGTCGAGATGGGTCCATTGGCAATCATGGACAGGAAGGCAATGGAGAAGACGATCCAGAACTTGATGTCAAGAAGAAGCTCCCAGATTTGAGCGACCTTGAGATGAGTGTTGCGGACACCAGAGTTGTTGGTCCTCAGTCGGGCTACCATGATGTATCGCTGTCTTTCATCAAAGCCCTTGGCTCGGATGGGGTCAGGAGGAAGGACAAGGACAAGAAGGATGCCCCAGAGGATGGTGATGGAACCGGCAAAGTAGTACATGTATCGCCAGGAGGAGACGCCTCCATTGATGAGGCCGAGACCATAGTTGATGAGAGGAGACACGATGGAGACGTAACCAGTACAACTGTACCAAATACTTGAAGAATAGTCAGTACCTGAATGTGCTTCGACCATGACTGAACTACTTACCCCATTCGCAGAGCTTGCTCATTCTTCTTGTAGAAGCTTCCCACGATGAGCATAAACATGGGACTGATACCACTCTCCAACAATCCAAGGAAGAACCGCTGAACATAAAGTGTCCTATAATCCTTGCAGGCGGGTGTAAGGATGAGGCAAATGCCCCAGACGGTGACGATACCAGAAGCTACTCGTTCGATGGGGTATCGCTGGGCGAGCATCATGGCTGGGTAGGCGCCGACGATGAATCCGAGATAAAAGATGGCGGCGGAAAAGGCATATCGATTGGTGACAAGGAGGCCGAGATCCTCTCTAAGACCAAAGATGGCCTACCCATACTGTCAATTTATGGACATGGCGAACAGGATATTGTGAGCAACTTACTGCTTGTCCCAGCATAGCCTTATCGTAGTACTGAAGACCATATGTCACACAGAGTACAGGCATGAGTCTCCAATCAATCTTTCGACGCAACTTGTTCTCTTCCTCATCCGTCCACGCCTCTTCACCCTGGTAGGCTTCAAAGACGCGTAGAGCTTCATCCTTGTGCACGGTGTCAACGGTCTGAGTGGCCTTCAAAGGGGCGCCCTCGACCTTTTCCTCGTGTTTAGGGGAAGCTTGTTTTTCCGAGTCGGACATTTTTCTTACTGCTTGTTGCTTTTTATGGTTTAACAAACTGCAAATAGGGTGATGGATCGGCGAGATGAGATGAGATGAAGGAGGATCTTGATCTTTACTTATGCTTCACGAGAAGACCCCATGGGGGAGGGTTGGTTTCTGGGGTAAAATCCGGGGTAAGGTGTATTTGTGAGGTTGCAGTCTAAGCTTGGCAAACATGATTGTCTTTCTGGTAGAGTTGAATTGAAAAAGGAGGAGAGTTCTGAGCTGTGACTATTCCCGATAAAGATTACCGAGTGGGTAGCCGGTAGTCCAGGATCCTAAGCGATGTCACAAGGGAGGGGGAACTGGGGAAGAGGGGGTTCAGCTTTTACAAGGTCAAAGAGTCAAAGCTCCTCGAATGCCGGGGTACAATTGAACTTGATAAGTTGTATCTACGCCACCATCCCTCATTGATAATTACCAGAGACTATTGATATCGGAAAAAACCAGTTTAATTCGACTATTCATCAATTGCGTTACCATGTCAAAGCAGCAACCATCTATTTCCATTCCTCCCGGTGAGGCAATTTCATCCGTGAGACTCATCAACCCTGTCAATTTTGGCCCAGCCATCATTAGTAGGTTTATGGAACCGCTTGTTCCGGGGCTTGATACGTTCAAGGACAGTCCTTCATTCTCATTTCTACTTGAACATCAGTCAGGAAGGAAACTCGTCTTTGATCTAGGCATTCGTAAGGATCCTCAGAATTATGCGCCAACAATAGCAGAGTATATCCCTACGACGAATTATGATATTAAGCTGGTGGGGGATGTTGCTAGTATACTACAGGAGCAGGGGATCTCCTTGAAGGATATTGAGGCGGTTATTTGGAGGTGAGTATATATCTTAACTATCGAATATCCATACGCAATGCTTAGTGTCCATAGTCACTGGCACTGGGACCATATCGGAGACCCTTCAACGTTCCCAAGCACTACCGACTTGATCGTTGGTCCTGGTTTCAAGAATGCTATGCTTCCAGGTGTTCCGGCAAATCCAGACTCCCCTATACAGGAGAGCGATTATGAGCAAGTCTTGTTGAATGTCTGCAGACCAAGTCTGGACTAATGCGCTATAGGGGCCGAAACCTGCGGGAGATTACCTTTGAGGGTCCCAACGTAGTCAGAATTGGCCAGTTCCCGGCATTCGACTACTTTGGTGATGGCTCATTCTTCCTCTTGGACAGTCCCGGCCATGCTGTGGGCCATCTCTGCGGTCTCGCCAGGACAACTCAAAACCCAGACACCTTTGTTCTCCTGGGTGGAGATGTCTGCCATTACGCGGGTATCTTCCGGCCTTCCGAGTACCTGCCTGTTCCTGATCGCATTGTACCCCATCCGTGTCATCCTGGAGAGGGCACAGCTCTCTGTCCTGGGGAAGCCTTTGAGCGGCTGCAAAAGTCTCGGGGACGATCGGCAGACCAGAGCCTGTTTGACTTGACGTTTGGATTAGACATTCCGCTTGCAAGAAAGACAACGAAGCATCTCCAGGAGTTGGACTGTAACGAAGACATATTTGTCATAATAGCTCATGATTCAACAGTTAGAGATGGTGTGCCGCATTTCCCGGAGAAGTTGAATGACTGGAAGGAGAGGGGATTAGGGGCTGGATTGAAATGGGCGTTTCTTCGCGATCTTGAGAACTACTGGAAAGCTGAGGGATTGTACTAGGCATGTTTAGCTTGGAACTTGAATAGTAATCGTCGAACTGTTAATCACAAAGAGCATTAATTATCCCGATAAGACTCTCTTCCCTGACAATGTTTGCTCTCTTTTTGTCCAATGACCTGACTAAAGCTAGCTCATGTTCCGATATTCGGCAACCTTAATCTTGGCCTGGTAACCAAACTGATCTTATCTGTCAAAATTGGAATGACACAAACAGTCCCCTCCCTTTGGTACTGATTATTGATGCAAGCCAAGAAAAGGATCCAGGTCTGAGTGAGGGGCGGTTACCCCAATGTAGATAAGCGAAGTCCATCTGACCAAACAACGAACAAGCTAACATTCATCGGTTCGAGGTTATCCTGTACCGGAGTTTGCGGGGGAGGGGGCACCACACCAGCAGCGATGGAGGGTAGTCTTTGTCATATGATAACTTATGTTAAATGACTTGCCGTGGTTGTGGCTGTTGTCTAAAAATCTCAAGCACATCAATTGACCTTTAAATGTTTCATCTCTGGTCCAGCCTCTTCAAACAATCGCGTCTCTCAACCACAACACACTATCTCCCTCAGTAAATATCCAGTATGCCATCAGCAGTCAGTATCAATGGCAATGCGTCTTTGCGCGGCCATGATCTAGACTACGATGTTCTCATCGTTGGTGCTGGGTTGAGCGGTATTCTCAGCGTTTATCGCATGCGCGAGCTGGGTTTGTCAGTTCGTGTGATTGAGGCCGGGTCTGGAGAAGGCGGAACTTGGTTCTGGTATGTACAATTATCGCAGCGATTGATACAACAGTGAACTAACCTATTCAAGGAACCGCTACCCCGGAGCTCGATTTGACTCTGAGAGCTACTCGTACATCTTCTCCTTCTCACAAGAAGTTCTCGATGAGTGGAACTGGACAGAGCATTTCGCTCCCCAGCCAGAAACACTGCGCTACATTCAATATCTGACGGACAAGTTTGATCTGAAGAGGGATATGCAGTTCAACACACGCGTCAAGTCAGCAAAGTTTCAGGAACAGAGCTCTTCATGGCTTTTGGAAGATGAGGAAGGTCACACATATACGAGTCGATATCTCATCACAGCCATGGGTATTCTAAACTCGCCGACTCTACCCAATATTCCCGGTGTCAAGTCCTTCAAGGGGCAGTCTTGGCATACTGCGAGGTGGCCTGAAGATTCATCTAGCCTGGATGGAAAGCGTGTTGGCATTGTTGGTACTGGCGCCACTGCTATTCAGACCATCCAAGCCATCTCAGACAAGTTCGGCCATCTCACCGTCTTCCAAAGAACACCCAACTGGACGGCACCTCTTCGTAACGAAAAGATCAGTCCTGCAGAGATGGACGAAATCCGAAAGAGATACCCCGAGATTTTCCGAAAGTGTTCATTATCAAGCAATTGTTTCATCCACATTACCGACGACAGAAGCGTGTTTGACATGACAGAGGACGAACGACAAGAGCACTGGGAAATGCTCTATGCTCTGCCAGGATTTGCCAAAGTTCTTGGTATCTCCTCGGACATCTACACGGATCGCAAGGCGAATGAGCTATACAGCAAGTTCCACGCCGACAAGATCAGAGCTCGCGTCAACGATCCTGAGGTGGCAGAGAAGCTTATTCCAAAAAACCACGGTTTCGGTACCAGACGAGTGCCTTTGGAGAGTGGCTACTTTGAAGTATTCAACCAGCCCAATGTTAAGCTCGTTGATTTTAGGGAGGATCCCATCACGAGTATCACAGAAACGGGAGTGCAAACCAATAATGGGTTTTATGAGCTGGACATTCTCATCTATGCCACCGGTTTTGATGCTGTAACTGGTTCGTTCAACGCTGTCGATATTGAAGGCCGCAACGGAACCAAGTTGAAGGACGTCTGGAGTGAAGGTATCAGAACCTATCTCGGCCTAACAGTCCAAGACTTTCCCAATATGTTTATGATCATGGGCCCTCACCAAATGTTTGGCAACATTCCTCGGTATGCCAACCCTCATACACTCCTTTACACACAGACTAATCAGGACCAGATCTATCGAGTACGCTGTCGACTGGGTCGCAGACTACATGCGTCACGCCCGCGACAACAACATCACATACGTAGAAGCCACAGCCAAGGGCATGGATGAATGGACGGCACACGTGCATGAGTGTGGAAAGGGATTGTTGGCGAACGAGGTTGACTCGTGGATGACGGGTGTGAACAAGAACTTGGCTCATAAGCAAAAGAGGTCGATGACCAGATATAATGGACCTGCCCCCGGGTATAGGAAGAGGTGTGATGAAGTCAAGGCGAGAGGGTATTCGGATTTCGTCATGAGACAGGGATAGATGAAGAAATTCTTATACATTTGTCAATTTATATTTCAATACCATCTTTTTTGAATCCTATCATTTCTCAAACAGCATTGCCCATTAGTCAACTGACCTGATCGTAGTGTTCTCTTGGATGTAAGCTTAAGGGTGAATGCCAGAAATGCATGCATGCCCATGCATTCATACTACACCTGCTTATTTGAAAGGTTCTGAAATTAAGATACATGACTGAAGAAATGTGACAATTCATGACTGTATGCATGACTAAACTATCCAACCTCAAAAACGCTGCTCTATCTTTGTAAACGCTGTGTTCTTCTACGCTACGACTTGATGATAAAATCTTTAGATGCTTTGGGATTTGACAGAGCCCACCTGATGCCATCCTCCATTACCTTATCCCATCTATCACATTCGCTCAACGTTTTCCCAAACCTACGAAATCCATGTGGCAGCCCCTTGAAAACGTTGATGTCCGTGGCAACACTTCCCAGCAATCATTAGCCTGTGTCAAGACACAATTTGTGCTGACTTACCCTGCTTCGACAAGTTTCTTTCCGTACAGGAGTCCCTCGTCTCGTAATGGGTCATATCCTGCCACGCCAAGAACTGTCGGCGGCATTCCCTTCACTTGTTCAACTGATGCGTTGCCCGGGTTCACTCGAAGGTCCGTTGCAGCAGGCGTCTTCTTATGGAAGAGATCCGTAAAGAACCTCGCCGTCTTGATCGGAAGTATCGGTGCATCCTTGTTTTGCACAACCGACGAAACCGATGGATCTTTGATCTGCTCCAGGTGTTTTTCATAGCAGTCGATGTGGACCACACATGGAATCATGAGGATTTGTCCCGCAATTCGAGGTCTTAGTAAGCCATCTACAGACATATTCTGTTTCAATACCAGGCTAGCAGTGAAGTGAGCTCCAGCGGAAATGCCTCCGACAACAACCTTATCGGCATCTCCGGCAAGAAGATCAATATTCTCATGCACCCAGTGGAATGCATCTTCAACGTCTTCGAAAGGCGTAGGGTAGCTGACGTCTGGAGTGTGACGGTAGTTGACGTTCACAACGGTAACCGCAGCGCCTAACGCAATGCGTGTACATATGGCATCTTCGGAGGACAGTGTACCAAATAAGTATCCGCCACCGTGCAAGTGTACATAAATTGGTAAGCGTGAAGATCCGTCTACAGAGGCTGGCCTGTAGCTTCGAGCCTCGATGCGGGAGCCTTCTCTCAAAACAATGTGATAGTCTTTCATGCGGATGGATGACGAGAGTGACTCCATGGCGGCAGCGGACATCTCCTCACGCCCTTTGTTGACGCTCTTCTTTCTCTCCTCCAGGCTACTGAACACAGGAGGGGCGGGGAGAGTGGCCTGCACTGCGAGCCATTGTTGCGTGGGGGTGCCGTACTCGGAAAAGTCACACATAGTGAAGAATGAGAATAAGTGAATACTCAGGACCGGTACCTTTGTTTCTTTTTGGTGATGGATGCTCTCGCAACTTTGCTCGGCTCATATTCGAGTAACTAGGTTCCTTGACATGTACTCGGATCTTTTGACATTGTTGCAGCCTCGGTGTTCAGATTTACCCCTCGGGCCAGACAATGCTACCGACCGGCATTACCTGATTGGGGTAACCACTCAGGTCATGAATGAGTACAAGGGTTCATGACCAAGGATGCAAACGAGGGAACGAGGAAAACAGACCGTGTTACTTACTGTCTCTTTTATTTTGGGATTCTTGGATTCACCAAAACAGAGCATACTACAACCATGTCAGAAATCCCCTCAGAACCACCATCCCGCCTACTGAACGGCAAGGTCGCCATCATCACTGGTGCGGGCTGCTTTGGAGATGGCATCGGGAACGGCCGCGCCATCTCCATCATGCTTGCTGATGAAGGTTGCAATGTCATTTGTCTCGACTTGAATCTGGAGTGGGCAACGAGGACGGCTGAGATGGCCAATTCGAGAGATAGTGCAGGTTTAGCTGTACCGATGCAGGGCAGCGTCATAACCTCAAAGGATTGCGAAAGTGCTGTGGAATTGGCTCTTGAAAAATTTGGCAGGTTGGATATTCTTGTGAATAATGTTGGTATCGCTGGTGCGCGTGGGACAGCGATTGATGTTGATATGAACGAATGGTCAGCTGGCCTCGATATCAACATTTCCAGCATGGTTCTCATGGCCAAGTATGCCATCCCCGCTATGGCAAAGAATGCTGGAGAGGCCAAAGGTTCCATTATCAATATGGGCAGCGTTGCTGGACTCAAAGGTGGAACTCCTCATCTTCTGTATCCCACGTCCAAAGGCGCCATTGTAAACATGACAAGAGCAATGGCAGCTCATCATGCTAAAGATGGTATCCGGGTTAACTGCGTCTGTCCAGGGGTAAGTACATGCCAGACATATGAATACCTTTTACTAATGGAAAATAGATGCTGTATACTCCAATGATGTACGCAAAAGGTATGACTGATGAGGCAAGGGCTGCAAGAAAAGCTCGAAGTTTGCTGGGTACTGAGGGAACGGGATGGGACGCTGCGTGTGCTGTTGTCTTTCTCGCGGGAAACCATGCTAGATGGATTACAGGAGCAATCTTGCCAGTTGACGCTGGGACAACAGCTGCTGTCGGCATAGGAATGACACCAAGTGCCAGCGTTAATGGGTAGATATATAATTCGATAGACAATATCGTATTCCATGCATAGAATTAACTACTGAATTGTACTAGTCATGTGTCAAAGCAATTCTTCCCTTGACCTCTCCATTACACAAAGCCTTGAGCACTTCAGGAAAGTCCTTAAGCTTTCGAGTCTCTACCATCGGCTTCATAATTCCCTGGGAAATCAAACCAAGCACCTCTTCAAGATCTTTCACTTGTCCGCCGTAAGAAAATATGAACGATAGTCTCTTCCTAGTGCCGATTTTCATGTGGAGTGTATTCTCTGTGTTGAGACTTCCAACACAGACAATCTTTCCACCTCGTCGAACTATTTGAAACTGGTGTTAAAGGGAGTTTCTTGAGCTATTAATTCACCATTCATCACGTACCAATATGCTGGGCATCTTCAAATGTTTGATGCGTTCCCACAAAGTCCAAAACAGTATCAATACTTTTCTCCAGCCCAGCCTCGCGGACAAATTCTTGAGGCGATTTGCCTACAGGAACTATATCAGCAGCCGGAATGCCTATCTTTCGAGCGTCGTCCAGACACTCTTGCTTGATGTCGGAGACGATAATCCTAGGTCCAATATGGAGGAGAGCCTGGAGGGCGTTAAAGCCAAGGCCACCAAGACCGAAAAGAAAGACCGTCTCGGAACTTTTGACTTCAGCTCTTCTTGTGATGGCATGGTAGGCAGTATTGACGGCATCGGTAGCGACGGCTGCCTCAGCTGGCGTGACGCCTAGTAGGTATTAGATGTTATCCTTATCAGGAGTAGACGGTAGTTGTCAAGCATACCTTCCGGCACTTTTACAAGACCTCTCACGTCAATTGCTGCGTATGGAGCATAGAAGCCATCTTGCCCAACACCGGAATGATGGCCATCTTCGCAAATTTGACTTAGGTCACGAGAACATTCCGAGCAATCCTCTTTTCCACAGCCGGGAACAGCATGGAGAGCGACGACATCACCCTGTTTTGTCAGCTTTTAGTCTATACTACACTTCGAGGACTCACGATTTTGAAGTTGCTTCCTTCGAGGGCTGAGCCCATTCTCACAATTCGCCCACAGCCTTCATGGCCCTTAGGTAGTTAGCAAACAGGCCAGTTCATTTTTTCCGTCCTCAACTCACGAGGGTGAACTGTTCTTGAAACCAAGACGCTTGTTTTTCAATGGTGAGTAATGAATGATCACTCCTACAAACTACTTCAAGTTAGCCATAATCCCAGCTCTCTTGTTTTGGACTGGGTACCTCCACTCGCTACCATCTTGCACAGCACTCCCGTGGGCGAGATAGAAGGTATTGGGACTTCTTCAAAAACCTGTTCCATCTGTAAGTAGAGTGTGGGGTAATAAGACAGTGCAGGCGGTACATACCGGCTCTGGAGATCCGCGGTGCTTTCTCCAGGCCATCATGGTCTGAGGTATTTGTTCAGAAAGTCCAGTAGTCATGATGTGTGTTTCTTGTCGTTGAAGATTGAAAGCTATGCAATTGTCAAATAGTACACTACTTGTATGGTTTGTCTCTGTTTATTCTTACAGAAGCCTTTGTACTTGAACCCCTTGATATCAAGAACACCAGCGAGAGGGGTTGGTACTGAGATGCGGAGTCATGGTCTGGCTTGCTGAGATGGCTTGGTCGGTTATCCTGATTCAACTTAGCGTATCTCGTTTCCGATCACGCAGTCAATACTCATGATGGCCGAGGCAATTCTTTTCTCTTAGCATTCCCAGCTCATTACGGGAGACCTTTCATTCAACCAACTTGTCACCACTTAAGCATTTATTCAGTTTCCAATCCATTCTACTCCTTGCACTACGTAGTATGATGTCTCTGCCCCTCACCCAGGAGTCCTACACCCGACTTGTAGTTTGTCCATAAACTCCACCAATCTGCGTCGGTCTAAGCATCAAACCTCTCGAGGTCTCGGGCTTTCGTAATCTCAGCTGTAGCTCTCCCATCGGCTCAACTTTCGCTTGGCTTGTACCAGCTCTAACATCTCCCGATGCCTCAACAGAGGCAACGAGTCGAACAACTTTGGACGTTGTGACACCCGCCGACGTGTTTGAAAGTAGGGGCTCGGGTGGTGGCTCAGAGCGGTGCGAGAGAACTACCAGCTCCAGGATACTATCCCAAGCTGTGCTTGTCACGCGTGAATACAGGAGTACACCGCAGTGAGTGAAAGCGATAAAGGCGTGGGTGAGAAGTGCCGCAATCATCAGGTAGTCAAACCAAGATGTCGCCTCCATGACATATCCGTGATACGTCGTTTTCATAACCATCCTTGTCGAGTTTGGTTGAAGGATGGATGGCTCGGAAAAGCTCTCCTTCGGATCACCTTGTCGAACCATCGTCCTGGCCAAATCCTCATTTACAACTGTCCATTGTCCAAAGGGCCAAGCTTCAAGGAATCGGCTGGCGTTATGATTTGGGATAAGGCCAGACCGAGATAATCCATCCGCTACGGCTGTCGCAATGACGTTCTCAAACTCAATACTAGAACTCCCTTCCGGATTGTAAATCATGTCGAAGAGTGCCTCCAATGATGTTTGCTTTGAGCCGTAGGTAGATAACCAGGGCATACCCTCGACGGGTTCCTCTGGTAGTATCGGCGCCATCATATCGAACCAGTCAGTAGACATATGTATTGTTCGCCATGATCCATCGGTGGGAGGTTTGTAACGTATGTAGCCCAGAGTGCGTTGGAGATGCTCGCCTTCTACCTCGACAGTGTTGCGTACTCTTCCGAGGTGAAACTCGTGGCTGAGCTGATAATTCGACCGTAACTCAATGAATGTGCTGGCGTTTATCCATCGAGCGTCTATGGAACAAGACATAGCGTTTGATGGTGGTATCAAACCATCGTGATCGCGTGTCCAGTTTGTCCCGAGAAGGACAAAAAGGTCTGCTGAGTTGCCAGTGGCCTCTTGCTCTATAGGAAAAATGAGAGTCCTTCTTCCTTGTTCGAATATCTGTTCATCAAGAGGCGATGAACTATTCTCGAGAATCCCTCGGCTAATCAGATTATCTTGGATTAGAGGAAGAACATCCAAAGGCTTCGGGGTTGGCGCGTATAATGCTTTCCTCTCAGGCTCTTCAGCCGGAACCCCCCACCAATCATCAAACTCACTAATGCTGAGGAAGTCAACCATCATTTCACTTCCCTGCAACGAGACTTGTGTTTTGGGCTGACAAAAAACCCGAACAGCTGGGATCTTGGTGTCAACACTAAACCGGATGGGGTGTGCCCAGATGAGATGCCTAGGCCATGGGGACTCCCCAGAATGGTGTATCTGGAGGTATTCGAGTGCTTCTCTGTGAAGCCCTCGCATTGCATCTTGAAGGGTTGCTGTTGCTGCATGGGACGTGAAAGCCCACGAGTTTGTCTCCCATCGAAGTGCCGGTCTTGCATACATCAGTTTTCTCATGTTGAAGTCTCGAACTTCAAAAGAAAATCCGTTGTTGGGGCGATTCCACCAGCTGGAATAATATTGATGAAGGGAAGTGAAACCAGCTGCAGGACATTTGGTGTCAAGGAAGTGGTTTTCTTGTGAGCAGTTGGCTTCGGAGTAGTAGCTGGCGTCTATATTATTAGGCCATAGTTCTTGTTCACTGCCTTTGCGACATATTAGCTGTTGTCAATCGTCAATTAGTTGTCCCTTACCATTCAGCCAGTAGATGCCACCACCGACGGGCCAGTCCATCTGTCTAGGAATCATGAGCAGAGCTGCTGCTGGGCCAGCAAACAGGGCTAGGAGGCCAGCAATGAAAATGAAAAGACAGATGCCTCGCCGTTTCAAACGCTCCTTGGCTTCCATCTCGCCTATGCAGCGCAGACCACCAAGGAACTCGGCCGACCAGAAATACCTGGCAAACAGTAAGTAGCCAAAGCTTGATGGTAGAATACATACTTACTGGACTTGAGAAAAGTTCCAACCTGACACAAGTAAGCCAAGAGGAACTCCCTCACCAAAGATGAGCTCGCTTCGAAGAATGTGAAAGATGATGGATCCAACGCTTGCCACCACAAGCAGTTCCTATTAGACAAATGTGTCAATACTACTGAACAAACTCTACCACTCATATTCTCCTGATATTGGCATTCAAGGTCGTACCTGAACTTTAGCAGCGACCTGCAGAAATCCCTCCTTCATATCATCCTGATCCTCAACACCCTGCAGCTCGAACCCAACAAAGTACCCTTTCAGGTTAATAGCAGCCAGTGCAATGGATACAAAAGCGGGAAGAAAGTGAATCGAGCAATGGGCCAATGTCAGCCATATCGACTTTTCAAGTAAAACCTTTGGAGGTTCCTCTTTGCCATGACGTCGAAATGTCAGAGCAGATAATCCTTGGACCCGAAAGGCTGTTCTGAAACGCTCGACTAAGCGCGCTGGGAGGGTTTCTTTCGGCGGTTCAGGATGGCTATCATCAGTGAGGTCTTGCTCGGATCCTGCTCGCACTTCATCCTGCAGCTGCTTTGTCGGTTGTTGATCTGTTGGTGGCTCCAGTAACATATTGAGTATGATCAAGAAGATCGCAAATAGTTGATGTGACAGGGACTGAAGAAGTGAAGGAGGTCAAGTGTAAATATTTTGACTAGATGCAGCCTGATTTTGCCCCAGGTATCATTCAGCCGCACATTGCCAAGCGCTGCGGGTTTTTCTAGATTGTTGTTCAGCTCGTACTACACTGCATAATAGGCGCACTACTTCTATCGTACTGAGCATTGTAATTGGCAAGTTAGACACATGCAGAGGTTGTCAGTGTCTTAGGCGCTGAGGCTGAGACGCGGTGAGATTTCAAGCCGCAGATGGCTGCAGGGGGCATCTTGGAAATCCCAATTACTGGAGCACAGCACTTGGTTGCCTTGGCTTGTTGGTTGGACCTCCCTTAAAATTTATTGCTAATGAATTAAGCTTGTTTGCCAAGGTTGACTTTGCCTCCATCGTTTGCCAAAGCCACCTGATAAGTCATGTTTGGTCAGGATCTTTCATGCAGCTTGAGTCTGTCCACCTTGCATCAAGTGCCCCCCATCGTTTGTCCTGTGTAACCTCAATCCGACTGATACAAGCTACAACAGTGATCTGCAACGAATAATAAAAGGGACTACTTAAAACCGGTATAAAGGAGTAACATGGCATGCAGCATTAAACATTGCACTGATAACTGAGTTGACATATCACAAACACTAGATGTTCATAATCCCCCAGATGATATAACACGGCCGTTGGTCCGAATTTTCCATCTTCGTTATCATCCAGTATCAATATAGTTGCATGAATTGATCCCGTGTCCCTGGTTGCTGCTGGTGGAACTTCGGGGCAGGTTGACGTTGAGCCTCAGCATCGGAACAATCGGCAGATAAGTATTAGTCCAGACGATAACACCTAACTCCTACCAACCGGGACAACAGTTGGTCTAATGGAACATGGCAAGAACCCCTGGTGCTCTTGGTTCTCTTGGAAGAACACGCTAACTTTGAACGACACTACAACTACTTCCTCACAACGTATTTGGTCTACCTGTCTCTAACGGGTATGTGTATAATGCTTATATCACGTTGTTCCATGTTTCCGCATCATCTTGTACATCCATCACGTATCAAAATGACAAGGCATAACAAGAAGCAGCGCTCCAAGTACGTCCGGCGATCCTCAACAATTATAAGATTGATTCAACTCATTGCTAGACTTGGGCTTGTTGGCTTGTTACATAACCAGGAACCGTTATATACCTAAATCAACCATCCAATAGCCATCCGCCTTGTTTGCAACCAATCATCCCTTGTCATTCATCAGTCGCTTAGCATTTGCCACCCTTGTAGGTGACACAAGAAGTACCAGCACCACCTGTATCTGGATTAGCATCTGCTTGTGCTACAACTAGGGTTCAACTTACCGGCGCTCTGGCAGACAATGCGGGTGCAGCGGCCACCGACACAACTGTAAAGGGAGCCGCAGCTGGCACGAGCATCGAGCTTCATGTCAGTGTCACGAGTAACGAGTTCGCTGAGGTCAACTTCGAAAGCCTCGGGGGCAGGGACGGCAATGGCGGCGCCGAGAAGAGTAGTGAGAACGATGGTGAACTTCATTTTGATGTTGTTGTTTGGGTTTTGTGAAGATTGTCTTGCTAGAATTGTGATTGTGGTTGTTGTGTTTGATGATAGATATCGAGGAGACGGGGCGGCCTACTTATACTTGCTGTTTAATGTGTAATTACTCAAAGTTGTTGAGAGTCTTGATCATTCTTCGTAATCGATGCCAATCATTGATGTCTGTGTGTTCAAACAACTCCATGATCGAAGGAGGTCTGTTGGTCGATACGAACATCACCAAGACGAGTTTGAATTTAGGCGTCTAGGTTATCCGGTCTCACGATTTGGACAAAAAGCCCATGAAAATCCTGCAAGCTGATCCTTCAGCTGGTCAAACGGGGCTTCGTGCGTCAAATTCTCATGTGCTCGGCAGGCTCGGGGAACAGACGATGGCTACGCCGCATTGTTTTCTGCAGCCAAGGTACGGGCCGTGAAGCGGGGAGAGGGCCGAAGTTCCATCACGACACCTTATTTCCGTTATTAACATGCGTTGAAAGAAAACCTTTCGTTCGACGTGTTACGAGATGGCAGTCTAAGCGCCGGAAGTCGCATACCAATGGGGACTAGGACCATGTTGTTGTTTGTTGTCGTTGGCAGAAAAGACACAACATTATTGTGAGAGGCCCGACGGTCCGTATTATTTTATCTCGGGGACGTTGTTGGATCAATTTTCGGATGGGTCAGCTCCGATAACGCAGTTCGGTATGCTGAAGTGATGGTGATGCATGTTGACAGGCAGTTGTCACGCTCAGTTCCTTACTTCTGATTTAACGTGATGGAACTCAACGCTTTCTTGTGGTGGAAAGGTCAAAAGGACTTGTGCAATCAATCAACTGTTGGGCTCACAAGCGAAATGATATTCTGGATTCCGTACAAAAGTTCCTCACTAAAAAGGAGTTGCGTCTTCAAGACGACTTTGCCACACAATGACCGTACAACACTGTGCCTCCGGATAATATAACAGAACATGCAATGGAACATACTAACATTAATGGCAACCAGTAAACAGCTTCGGCGATTACTTCTCCCGGCAAAATTCTAGATGGGCGCGTTGATCATATCTTCTATCTAGACAACGCTCCGTCATCCCGAGGCGATATAACAATAATTGATGTGACGACAAAGGACGAGGGAGCCCATATTTGTACTTAGGAGATACATCAACTGTCTTTCTCCATTTGACAGTCACTTAGAGTGGTACTTGTCAAGACAGGACCAGCATAGAAGGGGTGAAATGGCTTTACTCAACCTGGGTGCTGTTAGCTAGCAACTATTGGCTCTGTCGTGGACGGCGCACTTGAGTACTTGAAGGTAGTATGGGAACGAGAATCTTGCAACCCAAATGCAATGCAATACTGGCATATATGTTTGTACACAAAGACACCCACTCGCTTCAAGTTTACCTTTTACTAGGGTAAGGACAGAGAGTCTGAGTCAACAGGTGGGTGATCAGGACAGGCGCCCCGGGTTACCGATCCAGGTAATAGAGCAACTCAAAACGGACTAGACTTGTCTTTTAAAGATAGCAAACATACCTTAGGTCTTTTCGTGAAGCCGAACCCAATTTCAAGACTTTTTATAACACTCTCCGGGCACTTGACCATGTTAACATAAAGTGGCTACACTTGTCCAGTCATTCGTTCTCAACACTTACGATTAACCAATTAGAAACATCGCAGAATTCGAGGAGTCGCAGAAAGAAGTGCGGGGTTCATAAAATGATAGGATGAGAAAAAGTGCCCTAGATCGCCTCATGCATGCTGACGAGAAAAGGCAAATCAGGCAATGAGGCAATGCAGTCCGCTTGCAATGTCCAGTGCACAATCGTGGTTTTCTGACAAAATGATCTACTTTCCACTACTCCTTGGTTTCCTTGTCAATCATCTTACACGCTGCTAAGAATGATCCTCTTTATTGACAAAGATTCCCGATGCCAAGAGCAACATATTTCCGATCTGGATGAAAAGATTGAGGCCCATGTGACGGACCATCAACATGAACCAACCCCAAGTATCCCTGTTGGGACGGTATTGGGTGCCAGCTTCTCTGTCAAAGAGATGCATGTCTCCGAGAATCACGCTGATGTCTACTCTGTCAGGGTTTTGGAGGACACTGGTTTGGTCATGACTGTTAATTACGAAGCACGCGCGTTCCAACTTGACCATTTACCACAAAAGGTCAAAAAGCACAGAATCCGAGCAATCCGGCGCTTGTCTAGAAGAACAGTTCTTCGCACCTTCGCTCATGGTCTTCATGTTGTCGTATACAAAACAGGTGATCTTGGTCATTCGGAATCTTTGCCTGATCAAGGAGAAGAACACGAAGCAATCCAAAATACTGGGGTACCCAAGAAGAATACGATAAAGTCTACTCAGCAACGAGAGTCGGATCGATTGAAACAGAAATCTCGCCGTCAGAGAAACCGACAACGTAAAAGACAGTTGGAGACAAGTCCGGAAGACGCAAGTGAACCATCTGACGATTTATCACGAGCCAAATGGCAAAATGAACAACCTTTTCCGCCTGACTTCGATAAACATGACTTGAGTTTTTTCATCATACTATATTGTATCAACGGCAGGAAATGGGTCCGGCACGGATTCGAATCCGTATCGAAACATGCGATTGAAAACTACTTGACGGCCAGAAGTAGAGAAGTTCTACTTCATGGTGAGGATGCTTTGGCAGACTACATCAATCTCAAAGAGCGGGAGATTGTGTATCTACGTCGACAACTCAACAGCCTTCAGCCACTTTTGGATAATTGGCGTGCTTACTTGCTCCGATGTCAAGTCACAATTTCAGCTCAAAGTGAGGAGCAATCAAATTGGCAAAAAGAGAAACTAGAAGATTTCAAGTTTCGATATCAGCTTCTCAAATATGGACTGGATATCTTTCCAAGCCTAATAGCAGACAGGCTACGACAAGTACAATTGCAGCAACCCAAATTGGTCTCCGCACGTCAAAAAAGGGAAGAAGAAGAAAAGGAACAAGCTGTTAAGATCAACTGGCATAGATTGACCAATAGGCTGAGGAATTATCGAAACTGGATTCACGGTGTGGTCCCTGGAAGTGGCCCATACGATGATATGCTGGGTAGGATTGAAGCTACGGAGGACGAACTACGAAATCTGGAAATGTCATACTTCAGTTAGACAAAGTTTGTATATTTGGAACGCCAGTGGTATTATTATAAATTATAGGGCTTTTGCCTTTTCGGGCAGTGTCTTTACAACTCCCATCCTTGTGTCACTTACACCCAGTTTTTGTGACCAGACTGACCTGGACAAGTTGAGATAGAAAATGGATGAGAAATCAAAACGTAGAAATTGGTGTGTTTCTACTTTTGGTTTCTCATCCACTTTCTATCTCAAGTTGGCTAGGCTTTTTTTCTTCTTTTTTTTTCCCTCTTTCTTGCAAAGTCCAGTCACAAAGGTCGGGTATTACATGTCCACTTGTAGAAAAAGAATTCAGCTTCCTCCTCAGAGGACGCAGCATGTTGATGCATCCTCTGAACAAAAAGTGACGAACAAAAGAAAATGGCCGGAAACGAGCACATAAGCTACAACTAGCTTTCCTCTCTCGTCCTGTTCCGATGTCTCTGGTTCCTGAGATATTTGTCGTTTCAGTCATCGGCGAGTAACTTGCCTGGGTCTTCACGACCTCAAGTCCATCTTCTCGGTCGTGAGAGATGGCTACCCGCTGGCAGGCGAAGCATCGAGAACCGGATAGATTGAAGTTGATCATCTGACAAATCACAAGTAGATTCGACAATGACCACATTTTCTGGAACCTCCCCATGTAACCTTTCACCCAGGTTCCTTTCATTACGCCGACTCTGTGTAAAGAACACCTGTCCAGATTGGTTGATCCCATGTGGACGCAAACCGAACCCAGTACAGTTCTTCTCATTCGCTGCTCATCGCTCGTCCTTTCCTTAGCTGCTAACTGCCAGAAAGCCCTCTGGCCACTCATCGCTTCCTGGGCGGTCGTCCAACCGGGCGTGGGTTTAGACATTGTTGGATATGGGTAAGTAGGAGGCCTGACGCATCATGATGGCTTTCGACCGAGTAGCCGCAGAAGCATGCGAAGGAACCAGCGCCTCGGCACTGATGTGATTGAATATGTGGTCGAAACCCTTCAAGTCGTGAAAATTCTCTTCCGCAGCGGCATCGGAATTTCTCATCAAAATGTGCTGGGCCTCGCAAGTGTCGGATGAAGTCAACTCTCCGTTTTATTGACCGGTGTTTGCCGCAATGAAACTTGTTCAAGGATCCGGTAGAAGCCAGGCTATGTGATTCCTTGTAGTGGTCGCTATGACAAGCAAATCATGTCAGTACTTGCTCAGGGGTGGCACTGGGAAATTTCTTACGCAAGTGTATCAACGCGGTTGAAGGCCATAAAGCACTGGTCACAGTGATACTGCCTGGGAGCAGCCACACCTAAGTATGGAGTGATCGAGTAGCTGGTGCCCTCAGGAGTTGTTGAAGGAGAGTACGGCGGAGAGGACGGGTTCAAGAAGATGGAAGATGATGGTGTAGATGAAGCGGTAGCAGATTGAGGAGATAATGAGCGATGAGGAGAGTCGTAACCTTTCGAATGCCCAGATAAGACGTCGCCTTTGGACACGCTCGACGGTACATCGCTCGAAACGTTGCGCGGTTCGGAGGTCTTTGGCTGGGAATCCAAGAGGTCTGTAATGACAGGTATAGCATGGAGGTTCCAGCAAATGTCGTCATTGTCGCACCCACAATGCACTAGGTGATGATCATGCTGGCAGTCCTGGATGTTGAGAGCGCCGGATCTCCCGGCGCCTCAACTACAAGATTAAATGTTGAATAGGAGGGCGTTGACCCTGTGGAGTATTTGAGATGATTGTTGACAACCGTTGCTGTGTCACAGGCTGATTAATACAGTGATAAAGATAGCATGAGGGAGCGGATGGATATACTTGATATGGCTCCTACACAGGAGACTCTTACGTGACGGTTCCAATGTTGCTGTGAACCGCAAGTGCTCAAAAATACAAAATGCACAGCAAGTACAGCGGCTTTGTTAAAGGGAAGGAAAAGAGAGAGAAGGGGAGAAATGGAAAAGGAAAAGGAAATCAGGCTGGGAGGGCAACATAAAAGTATTATTTCAACCAACAAGTAGCCTGCAGCTGAGGGGGTAGCTTTCAACTCGAGCCCAATGAGACTCTCTGTGGCAGTGGCAGCGAGACAACACAATGGGCATTTTTTATGATTCGTCGGCGGTGCTGCTAATGCAAATCCAAACAGGGATGCAGAGGGCACGTTTCACTATTGGATGATGCCGTGCACCACATTGCTAGGGCTACTCAAATCTCCGATCTGTTCATCAGGAACGCGCAATGTTCCTTTGCCTAAACTGCTTGCAACAGCCCCAGACTTGCTGATTTTGAATTAAGAATATCACTGTCCAGTATCTTTGCAAGCCTGATTGGACACTGCGCTCTGCTACATCTGTGTCGTCATGCACATATCTGGTGTGTTATCCAGATAGAGCTAGAACAATGATCTGTCGGCAAGGGCATTTTCTTTGAGTGGTTGGTTTGACAGCCTGGGATATATAACCATCCGATGCCTTGGCCGACCGTTCCTGGTTGTCCAGTGAGAAAACGTGCCCGCGATAAGTTATTGCCATTAAGATGTTGTAAATAAGGCTCTGTTAGAAATCGTCCAATACAGAAAAATGCCCTCATCGGTGAGGTAGGCGATGTCTTGGCTTTCAATAGCAGAAGTGAAAACTGCACACAGTGGCCTTGAGCTGGCAATGAATTTTACAACTTCCACTTCTTCTCCTACATGAGTTGATGGATTTCTTATTTAATGTCGAGGATTCTCCTATTCATTTCTGTCGGTAATATCCAAATCATCAATCTAGACACTCAAGCATCCAATATGAAGCCCTATTATTCTACCCAGCAAGCCATAAACACGGAAGGCGAAACCTTCAACAGTCAGTCATCTCATTGTTTCTATCCGAGACTTTGCTCTTGCTAACCAAAGTGGAAAGACACAGTCGCACACAATATGACGAGCTATCAAATGGAGCAGTGGCTCAAGGCGTCTGCAAGACAGGACCCTTGGAGTTCAGTTTCAAGCACGACCGGTTCTCAGCGAGCAAACAATGCGCCTAACGTTACATCTCCTGCAACACAAAGCGACAGTAATAAGGCCGCATCGGGATCGGCTGCTGAGAATGACACGAAGAAGGCCCAATATGGTGTCATAAAGGTGAAGGGGGATTGTTTCATCATTGATATTGGGTTTTCTAGATAAGCTTGTAATACAAATGGGCACTATTTTAATCAAACACTCGCCACTGCAACAGTCCGATTACACTTTGTCCAATTGTATGTCGTCGGGGATGAGAGCTCTAGCAGTCACTTAGTTGTATGGTTTCAAATGTCGACTTGTTTTCAATGGCAAATCACCGTTCATCTACTCTTCTCAAATTCACGAAAACAGAGAGTAAAGTTGTCCTCATACTGCTTTATTTGTAGTCTTAGTCTATTGATTATAGATCCTTTGTTCTCTCCTCTGACTCTGCAATCCACTGTCTCAACTTTGCTTCATCTCTCGTCTGCAGACCAATCTTAAAAGGCTTGGGGTCTGTTGTCAGCGAGGTAGGGTTGATTGAACACTCGATGGGATCAATGATGGGAGCATCAGCAGGGTTTCTTGCCTGGACGATCTTGAAAGCAGTAATGAGACGGATGTATGCGGTGTAGAGTTCACGGTTGGCGAGGTGAGAGCCAGCGCACATACGGGAACCAGCACCGTAGGCATAGTGTGGTGTTCCGCCTTCTTTGTCGTCCAGGAATCGCTCCACGATGAACTGGTCTGGTTGCTTGAAGCGGGCCTCGTCAAAGTCGGCAGCATAGGCGTTCTACAAGCCTTTATTAGCCAAGGTGTACCTTCGGGTTGGTTTTGGATAACTTACCATGAAAAATGTGGTACCAGCGGGAATGACAGTATCCTGATATGGGATATCCCTGATGTTGGTACGGGGTAGGCAAATTGGGATGACAGTCCAGTAGCGCAGAGTTTCCTTGACAAGAGCGGTCACATAGGGAACCTTTTCCTCTACAAGGCACTTCTCCCAGGCGTCACCGTTAGGGTAGACCTCTTCGATTGCCTTGAGAGCTTTTTCTTGTATAGCCTGCCCCTCAGTAGTTGACAAAGTTGCCAGTCCCATAACCAGATTGACCGGAACAGTGTCCAGACCAGCAGAAACCATAGTCAGGCAGATGGATTTAATTTCAGCTACAAGCTGTTAGTTCTCTGGTTTTATAATATCTCTCTATTACGTACCCTCGTTCAGCTTAGCCTCAGGGTCCTTGAGAATGTTTCCAGTAATGCAGGGCTTGTCAGTGCCATTGGCGATGCGCGCCTTGAGATCGTTCAGCAAGTCTGTGAGGTACTTGTCACGACGGGCGCGGAATTCCTGAGCAGACGAGTTCTGCTTTCCCCAGAGACGGAGAAGAGGTACATAGTCTTGCCAATTGTTGCTTGTAGATCGAAAGTTGGAAATTTCACGCTCCACGTAGGTAATCTCATGAAGAAGTTCACTGTTAATATTTCCTGCGATGCGGAAGCCGTAGTTGAGAGTGAGAGAAGTGTTGAGAGCGAAGCGAGCAAAATAGGGGCTGGGGTCAATGTCGAAATTACCGTTCTTGCTGTCATCCATGAGCTCCTTGATACTTGCAGTTGACTCAAGATCAAGAATGGGCATGTAAGACTGTACAGCGGGGCGGTTGAGAGCAGTGCCAGCAGCCTTGCGTCTGTTTTTGCAGGAAGTATCCCATGGTGAGGTACCGATTGTGAAGCCTTGGGAAGAAGAGACGACTGAGTGAAAGGTGTGGAACATGGGGCGTGAAATAAGTGAAGATTGATGTGTGATCCAGAAATACTTGACAGATTCGTATGAGTTCACAAATATGACGCGCTTAAAAGTAAGTCAGTGGTGTCAGAGCAGGGAGCTTTTCTCTCATACCTTGTTCCCCAGACGAGTCTGGAAGACAGGGCCATACTTGCGTGCCCACTTCTGTGCAACACGGGCATGATCGGTACCAAGTTGGATGAGGTTGCCAAAGATGGGAACTCCTGGTATCTCGGGGAGGTTCTTGATTTTGGGTATGTCCGTGCTATTCAGATATCTGACAACCAGGAGGAGGATGATGATGCCAGCGGCGTAAAGGACTTGTTGAGACATGTTGGGCGGGCAGGACTATCACTCCAAGGATAGAGAAGGATGAGATGAGGACTTGAGAGCTAACGTATGGGGGAACGGGGATTAGAAATACTTCAACTTGGACATGGTCCCCTGGCTAAAGATGCTCTGCCGTTCAGAGTTGTAGCCGAGTGACCCGATTTGATACCATCCAGGTAAGTTAATGCCCCCATGCGTGAGATGATGATACGCTAGCTGAAGCCAAATCGGCACTTGAACACTGGAGAAAGGGCATACGTTGAGTGCGGGGTAGGGACGTAGACAGGGTTGGTTCTGGATGAGACAGGGCTTATTGGTGATGGTAGCTTTCCGATTCCGATTCCGATTCCGCCGTTCTAACCTCGTCCACGTCTGAACCGTTGCAATTGTAACCATGGTCAAATGGGTAATGACAATGGTATCCGAGAATCCGAATGGCTGAGTGATGTGAGGGGAAGGTTGTATTGCACAGTAACCGCAGCGACGCGTATTAAATGCTTACGACTTTTAACATGGAAACAGGAACGTAATTCCGAGTCTAGATAATATTTTCTTTCAGTATACCTAACATCTTTAGTCACTATTAGCACAATGCCAACTTCCACCTTTGAAATTCCGGAGAAATACAAATATCTGAATGGATTTGCTTCCTACCATGAGTAAGTATAATCTCTCGCGATAGTTTGCACACCTAACACCGCACAAGAACAGAAGCTGTCAAGGGTGCCCTCCCTGTAGGCGCCAATTCACCACAAAAACCTCCATACGGGCTCTACGCAGAGAAATTCTCCGGGACCGCCTTTACTGCCCCTAGGCATGAGAACCTTCAGTCATGGCTCTATCGGATCATCCCCGCGGCTGCTCACCAGCCATTCGAAGAGTCCAAGACTCCTCAGCTCTCGGGTTATTCTGGATCAGGGAAACAGGAATACATCCAGATCCCCAATCAACTTCGCTGGGATCCATTTGATATTCTAGAGAATACCGACTTTGTCACTGGTCTCCGTTTAATTGCCGGTGCTGGCGATGCAACAGTCAAGTCCGGCCTCGCCATCTATGTCTTTAGCGCCGACCGCGACATGGCCGCCAAACAGGCATTCTACTCTGCCGACGGTGACTTCTTGATCGTCGCCCAGCATGGAGCACTTGACATCCGCACAGAGCTCGGAAAACTGTTGGTTCGTCCGAATGAGATTGCAGTAGTCCCCCGTGGCGTTCGATTCCGTGTCGATCTTGTCAACGGGCCGGTCCGCGGCTACATTCTTGAACTGTTCCAGGGCCACTTCCAACTCCCCGAGCTTGGTCCCATTGGATCTAATTGTCTGGCCAATGCGAGAGATTTCCAGATCCCCGTTGCAGATTATGAGGACGACGAAAGTGATTGGGTCATCACAGCAAAGTTCAACGGCCGGCTGTTTGACGCTTCCCAAGATCACAGTCCCTTTGACGTTGTGGCATGGCACGGAACTTACTACCCTTACAAATATGATCTCGGCCGTTTCAACACCATCGGCAGCATTAGCTACGACCATCCGGATCCCAGCATATTTACGGTTCTCACAGCCCCCAGTCCTGTCCAAGGCACTGCTGTAGCCGATTTCGTCATCTTCCCTCCCCGCTGGCTTGTCGCAGAGGATACGTTCCGTCCTCCATGGTATCACCGCAATACAATGTCTGAGTTCATGGGTCTAATCAGCGGTGACTACGACGCAAAAGCCGGTGGTAAAGGTGGGTTCCAACCAGGAGGAGCGTCTCTCCATAATGTTATGGGTGCTCACGGACCAGATGCTCAGACTTTTGTCAAGGCTTCCAATGCTGAGCTTAGTCCACAAAAGGTTGGAACGAACAGCATGGCGTTCATGTTTGAAAGCTCGCTGATGCTTGGCGTGACTGAGTGGTCGCGTATTAAGTGTCAAAAGGTCCAGGAGTTATATAATGAGCATAGTTGGGTGTCGTTGAAGAGGAACTTTGTGCCTCCCAAGACTAATGCGTAGCTGGATGAGGCAATGGCTGACGGTCTAAGGTATTGTTCTAGGTAGGGAGACGAGCAGGGGATCCAGGAGTGTTTATTTATTTGATTTCTTTTTTCTTTCCATCTCTTCCCCTTCACTTTTAGTGGTAAAAGGATAACTAGCCATAATATTCTCATGTCAAAGGACAGACAAAAGCAACTCAAGAGCCATGTGCCGCCGTTACGTCACCCGTCATAGCGTCATGAGGCTTGCGTGGAGGACATTCATATCTGCGCTACTAATTACAGCAATTTTGTGCCACAACTCACAATGGTTTCTCTCAGCGACAAAGGCAGCACCTCTATAACTAGATCAAAGTCTGCCATTGTAATGCCTCAGATTATCCCCAACGTAGAGAACCTGAATAAGTCCCGCACCTAGATGTGACCCTCGCCCAGATTTATTATTCCTCTCTCTTAACCGATCTTAGCATCCTTCTCCTATGCCCGTTCAAGGCATTCTGGGTATTTAACGACTGCTCCAGCCGGTAGTCTTACCCCGCACAAACCACTCGCCCTGCCCAAGCCGTATGCTTCTTAAGGGAATAGCCATGCACATCTTTTTTTTCTCGCCCTGCGTTCAAACAAAGTTCAATAATGAGATCACAGCGCGAACATTCTCATTCCATGCGCTCACCGCCCTGTATCTCGGCATTTCATCTCTTTTTTGACTACACATCATTCCCTCTAACCCCTTATTTTCGTCTCCACCACTCTTCTCATGTCGCCCGACTCACTCTCCCCACAGGGAGAACCTTCTAAACAACGCGGTCGACGGTTTCCATATACGACTGTGGCCTGGTATGCAAGCTTTGTACAATTTCGGGGGGTTGCCCGGCATTTGCCCCCTTGCTCGGCTAGTGTACCGTACTGATAAGTGATATTCAGTGATAAGTGTCGACAACGTAAGAGTAAATGCAGTGGTGGTAAGCCCTGTGAGCGATGTCGTGAACACAAGATCCCGTGTTCTTATCCAAGAACGACGCGTTTCCGCTCTCGCCGTGGGTCGTAAGTTGAATGAAGGGCATCAGAAGCCCGCAGTGATTGCCATCTATTAATTGACTGACTTTTAAACCCAGGACCGGTGCCAGTTCAACAAAGTCTGTATCACAAGCTGCAGGCGCAATCAGCGATATTTCAAGCGAAGGCTCAGTAGCTGGCTCATTGCCATTGAAATCCGGCAACATTGACTATTATCCTCGGCCCTTTGACAATGTCCCCGGCACCACAAACCCAGACCAAGTAGGAAGGCAACCACCTGATCCTGCCACTAACTTGGTAGGATTTGAGCAGATACGAAGAGCAATCCATCATCGAAATGCTGGTTCTCATGGGGGCGCCCTCGCAGCTTTCACAACGGAAATATGGATGGCTGTGTTGGAACTCTTCGACGAAGAGGTTGGTCTGCAATACCCGCTTCTCGACTTGCAAAAACTAGGGAGTGAAATCAACTCGGCGATACAGACGAATTTGCCAGCGAATCAATCAAGTCATCAACAAGCATCTGATATGGCCCTTCTCATTCTTGCGATACTATCCAGTACAAGGGACGCTAGCTCTATAGAGATTGCAGATCCTGTTGTCCAAGATGTATACGCAGCCGCGCTGGTCAAAGTTCATACCGGGGATATACAACGATGTGATTTGGTTTTGATGATTCTCACTGTAAGCAATCACTCTTCTGACACAGAAACTAACCCTTTAGATTAAGTGGCAGTTATACTAATCCGCATACTCCAAGGCCATATATTCATTTCTCGTTGACCGCGAAGTCCTTGCGTGGAGAACCACTGGATCCGTTCTGCGACTACTCCAAGAACTTGACTGTCAAGCCAGCGATGGAAAAGACCCTAATATCGACGATAAATTGTTCTGGACGGTCTACACACTTGATCGGCGATGGAGCTTTGGTACAAACCTGCCGTTTGCTATATCAGATTCGGATATAACCCGTAAGCCAAAACTTGAGGTAAGCACTGAACACTTCTTGAGTCACGGGCTTCTACTGATAACATGTAAACAGGATGAAAGCCTCTCGTCAGCATACTTGAACCAGATGATATCATACTGCGACGTCGCCGCTGAAGTCCGAAAACTACTCCTCAACCACTCCGTCTCCGCCACGGCATCCTCATCAACACGGGACTTTCTAGAATTCCGCATACTTCAATGGCAGAAAAATTTACCGCCTAATTTACGATTTCGGGGAACCCTGGATAAATTCGACTCGTCCAAGGAGATGCGTGGCGAGTATAGGCTGCGGTTACTCCTTTACCTAAGAGCAAATCAGATGAGAATTATCATCTTTCGAAAATTCGCCACCCGCTTGGGAAATGAATCTCTTGATAGTTCGACCGCCCAGAGTATGGTGGATGTTAGTCGGGATACAATCCATGTACTACTCGGTATGGCCCGTGAAACGGACATTTACTATGCTCAGCACAAGACCTTCAACCATTTCCTCGAGTCGGCATTGTCATCACTCCTGTTGATTCTCTGCTCGCAACAAATGTCACAGTATTCATCCTGTCTGAGAGATGTCTTGATGGCCATGGAATTCATCGGTCAACTTTCAACGAGATCGCCCATTTCGAAAAGACTTAGCGAAAGACTTCACAACGTCCATAAAATCATATTCGAGAACAATTCTCAGAGCTCAGGTCCGTCTAGAGTCTCTACTGAAGCTCCAGATGCGTCGGTATCAGATGTCGGGTTACAGCACAGTGATGAACCTGGTATCGTCCCAAAAGCTAGCGAGCCCATGACCATCCCAGATAATCAACAGACACAAACTTCGAATGCTTCAGCTGATCCATTCAGCACGGGACCAAGCATGCTTCCTCAGTCACAGCCACAACAGCCAGTGACTTCAACAAGCATGAATACCCAGCCAGCTATAATAGGAAACTCAAACACACCCAGTGTATCCTACCCAGGCTCTTATCCCTATGCCTGGCCCCCTGACGGTTTCTCCAATCGGTTTCCACAGAATAATATGCTCGGGGGCTCTCTGCCTCCTGGCACAACATCTGAGAGCATGCCCAGACCAGCGATGGTTGGAGCTCAGATGAATCTCGACTTTTTTGATCCAGAAAAGATGGATTATTCCAATGATGACTTTTCGGCATTCCGTGCCCCGGAGTTGGCAGAGATTATAAGGGATTACGATGCATTTTTCTTTTAGATACTTACGAGTACCACTTTCCACGTCACTTCTTTTATCACTTTCTACCAAAATCCTTTCCTCTTCTTACTCATATAGTTTGTTAAGAGTCTCAGGCTCCATCTGCCTAACTTTTGATTTATGATATATGTATGAGAGTCTAGACGTTGGTGTATGGAGACATCGACGAGACAAGGAATATGACAGCATCTAATGATTAATCTTTATCTCCCTCGTCATAATTCCCCTCGGTCGTTAGACATGCCAACTACTAGAATAATAGGTTAGCATGATGGTCCAAGAGTTGGCCAAGCGTGGGAACATGGCCTGGTGTATTGCTGATCATGAATCAAAGTCGGACTTGGGAACTGAATTAGTACACGAAACCGTTATCGACCGTCAGATATGCCATGATTAGACGTAGCATAGCTCCAGTTTGTCGTGTAGCGAACAAATGGTGCACTTAAAACGATGGAAGTTTGCCAAGTGTAACAGCGATCTACCAAAACTTTAGAGGACCCGTTGGTAACATCTACCCAACCTCTGAGGCCAGCCAAAGTCATGTCAACTTGTGGATGTACATCGACGCTGCTTGTTCAGGGCTGAAACGTCAATATCTCTAGGCTCGATATTCACCTTCATCTCGGCCGAGTCACCTCCCTATTCCGACCCTCTCTCCACCATCGTCCGTGGAGAAGTCCGGGACCCCGCTATCATGAGCAACCCGAGACTGATATCATGAGATCACACAAGTAATGAAGACAGTCTGCATACAAGTACGGTTTACCGAATGTCTATTCAAAGGAGACGTCTCAATCATCTATAGTTGTCACAATCTCACATATGTCTAACCGCTGAAATTCTAATTCCAAACACCCATCCCTGAAACTCCGCGTGCCTGTTTACACTAAGCCAGTAAGTCCTCCCTCCTTTCCGCAAGTTGTAAGAGTTTATCAATTTCCCCATTTAACAGTAAATCCCGCAGTTGTGTCGAATACAAGCCACATGTTCGATGGTACGGATCCTTCTCACCGTACAGTTCGAACCTCTTTGACGTAGATAACTCTGACAGGTTCCCTCCCTTCATACACGCCGCGCAGATGCGCAGGTTCTTCCATCCCCACCATCGCTTGTTCTTGCCTTGTCCCATGCTGCCCTGTTGGCAGCCGGGTAACCTCGAAAACTTTCTGACGGCCGTCTCGAGGTGGGTTAGGTCGCCTGTTATGACAGCCTCGTGGAGTAGCTGTTGATGACACCTGAAGAAGGGATGGTACGAGTTCATCCAGCACACGAATGACGTTAGTTTTCCGACATTCTTCTTGGGCATGTAGTACTCGTCTCCTCCAAGTGGTTTGATTTTTGACTGGTAACAGCCGTTGCAGACGCCGTACCCGTTTGGGTCGTTGAGACTGGTATACCACTTGATGCCCACGGTACCCTGGACGTAGCACCGCCTATCCGTTCCGTACAAGAGACGCTTGACTTCGGCACGACTATACTCCACATCTGCAGTACAGGGCATCTGGTTCTCCCTGAGACTAGCCAGACACAACGGTCTCTTGCTCAACTTGTCCTCTATTGAGAAATTGTTCTCGTTGTCGGTCTTGTAGGCATGATCCAGGAAGCAGGCCTCGCAGATGTACGAGTCGTCTGAAGCACCATGCTTTGTGAACTTGTACCACCATCCCGCATCTCCATCATCGCCACTTCTTCTCTGATCGGGACAACTGCCTGCTTGAATACGGATGCGCATTCCTTCGGCGAAATGATCCCAGTCGTCATCGTCGAGGAGCTCGTCCACCATGCGATTTGTGTAGTTTAAGGCGCCGTGGCAGATTGACAGGTCCGATGTATGCGTGGGGGTGAATTCTTTTGAAAATGTCGTCCCTCCGAATAATCGACGACGACATTCCTGGCATATCCTCATGCCCGGAATTGACAACGCTGTGAACCACGTAACATTCGCGCGGGGATGAACAGCACCCGGGCAATCCTTTGCCACCTTCTTCCTCTGCATGATTTTCAAAAAGTTGAGAAACTCATCTGCAGTGTGTACCTTGCTCCATCGCTTCTGCATATGCGGGATGGCGCCGAAGTGGCAGCGAAGCATCACGCCAGTGCGGGGTGTGTACTTGACAAACTCACGCCTCCATTGCTGTGTTGTGTATATGCGATCGACGTAGCATCGGCCGCAGATGACGAAATGAGGTGCGGAGGGGTGTATTACCCAGTCGACGGGGGCGGATATGAATTCGTCGACGCATCTCTCCGTGGGTGTGATTCCTGAAACGTGTGTCGGCGTCGAAGCGGTAAACTCGTCGGGTTCAGTCGGTGGCGGTTGTGCAGCGGCGTCTGCAATCTCTTGGTATGGTGGGGGACATGCGTCCACGTCCTCTCGATAAGCGTCTCGTCTTGCACTTCGGCTCGCATCTCTTGTTCTTCTTGTACCGTCCCGAGATTTCCGTGATTCTCTGGACTCCCTAAATTCCCTGGATTCCTTGGAGCTGGGTTCCCGAGACTCTTTAGGTTCCCTGTACTCTTTTGGCTCTCTGTACTCTTTTGGCTCTCTGTACTCTTTTGACTCTCTGTGCTCTTTGGACTCCCTAAACTCTTTGGATTCCCGAGGTTCCTTCAAGTTAGACTCCCGAGGCTCTCTAGACTCCCTAAATTCCCTGGATTCCTTCAACCTGGGCTCCTTAGACTCCCTAGGCTCTTTGTCCTTGGATTCTTTGAAGTCCTTGGAGTCCTTGAAATCTTTGGAGTCCCTAGAGTCTTTAGAATCTCTAGAGTCTCTGAGGTCCTTGGGGTCTCTGAAGTCCTTGGGGTCCTTGAAATCCTTGGGGTCCTTGAAGGGGTCTTTCAAGTCCCTGGGGTCTTTGAAGTCTTTGGGGTCTTTCAGGTCCTTGGAGTCTCGGGACTCTTTAGCGTCTCCGCCTTCTCGAGTACTAGATCCCTGCTGGTGCCCCGCGGCAGAAGGGTTTTCATCACGATAAATTGACTTTGAAATGTCAGTAAACAGATTGACAAGACCTTCCATGACTTGAGTGTGTAGGAAGGACAATAGAACAAGGTTCGAAATAAAGACTGGATAAAAGAAGGGGGGGGAAAGGAAAGAAAAAGGAGGGAAAGCGGAAGGGAAAAGCGTCACTGCATGGATTTGTTGTACAGCTGTTCGTCGGTGGATTCAAGAGGTGAGGATGACCAATGAAGATTTTACTATGACTTGTGGGGGCGATGGTCAAGAGTTAGCGATTGGCTCGATTAAAAAAGCGGTCTGTCTCGGCTTTTTGCAGCAAACGTCAGTTCACACGAGTTCGGACGTCAGGTGGATCAGATCAATTAAGCAAAAGGAAGTCTTCAACAGTTGGCATGTGTCTCGTGGATTACTCAGTCAAGGGTCCAGTTGTTTGGGGTGATGGGGCGACATGATACGTTCACTTTGGACAAGCGATGGATGGGGTATGAGATGAGGTATGATCTGGTACATATAACATGTATTAGCAATCCCCGTTTCCTGGACTCGATCTCAGCAGGTTTAACAAGGGACAGCCTGGCTTGAGTGCAGCGGGGTTGATTATGAATTCATAATGACAGGTATTCTTTCTGGTCATTTTGGTCCGTCCTTGTCTTTTATCTTGTCCTGTTCACGTGTCCATTTCCATTCGCGAGACCAGGCTGTGTGGTGATGCCCCTCTTCGCTCAACCCCTCACCTTCTATCAACAGCTTGACGCAGCTTCTTCGGCTACACTGATGTGAAAGTCATTTACAATAAGAACGGTCTAAAACAACCTCTAATTTAATCTTGCATGCTGTCCAAATCTTGCATCAAACAGGCAGTAGATACATAGATATAGTATAGCGGTGTTGGGGGGGCGTTTGGCCACGGTCCCTAGTCAAGCAAACGAAAATAGGACTCCACAATTCTACTTTCTGACTCGTGTGGAAAATGTCCGCAAGGGCACAGGCACAGCACAGCTTCAACCTTGCAGGCCAGATGCGGTGAGAGGTCTCGTGAGGTATTTTGAGCCCAGAGTGCCGGTTTTTCATTTACGCAGCCTCAGAAGGTCATAATCTCACAAACAGTGAAGGGAATTGATGATAAGAACATCAAAATCGTGATAGTCTTCTCATTTACGGAGAGTTGCTGCCGAAATGGCAATTCGGCAGCTCACCAGCGGCAGATGTTTGATATTCTTCCAGCATTCTCCAGCCGATGTAACATTACCTGAACTTTAACAAAGATATCTTGACCGACTGAAGGGATCTGCTGGGGTACGAGAGGGGCCCAATGCATTTTATTAACAGACGACAAGGCCCCTTACTTGCCGAGGGCTGTGCTGAGGAGCCCGAGATACAGCAACGACCCTTGACGTTGGGGACAGATGGAGATGTATCACTTGGATCCTGACCTGTCAATCTCGCATGCCCAATTCGAGTGCTGATCACATTTGCATGTCCTGGTGGATCACCGCTTAACACAATCACGACAGGCTATTCACAGGGTCCAGTTGTGAATTAGACAACAAAATGGCAACCAATCTAGTAAATTTTTAACGACTGTTCTAATCCTTCTAATCACTGCTATATGGACTGTTCTAAAGGTTGTGTGTGGTGCTTGACAAAGCACGAGACGGAAATGTCGGATATCTCCCGTCAAGAGAGGTATCCAGAGTCGGACTTAGATGAAAAAAGACAAGGCAGTGCTGAGAACTCCCAGAGCCAGCCAGATACCAGGGGCATTGTTCCATGCGCTGTTTTCGCTTCCAGAAGTAGGTGTTGCGCTGGCAGTCTCGGCGTTGGGCGTGGCAGCCGTCTCGGTTTCGGTCGATGTAGATCCAGCAGCGTTATTGTTCTGGAATCCCTCGGTTGCGCTTGATCCTGACGTCTCGGTTGCTGAGGTGCCAGTGGAAGTGCCAGTGGAAGTAACAGTTGAAGAAGTCTTGGTCACTGATGCCGCAGTCGAAACCGTAGTCGAGTCCTTGTCGTCGGAGCTGCTGTCGTCGTCACTCGCGTCAAACTCGATGCTCTCGTAGGAACCTGACTGGTCCGAATAGGTATAGGTATCAGCGGGGTTGAAGTTCTCAATCTTGATACTCTCGACGGTCATGGTGAAGGGGGCATCAGAGTAGTCCGTCTCGCCTCCAGCCCATTCAATCGTTCCCTCGGCGTTGTCGGAGTCGCCGCCAGCCCAGATACCGAGCTTGACGCGCATGGGTGTCTGGGGATAGTTCTCTCCGCCAAGAGCATCGGCGTAGTTGAGGGTTCGGACTGCCTCGCCGTTGACGTACCATACGCAGGTTTCCTTGGTCCAGTAGATGGTGTAGTTGTGGAAAGTGGCCTGGCTGTCAGTGATGGTGTATGTCGCACTCCGGGTGTCGGATGTGCTGTTTCCTTTGCCGTAGTAGTTGGTCTGGACCTCTTCGGCGCTACCACCTAGCCATTCCCAGTCACTGTTTAGCACATGTTAGCTATGAGTACACTTGGTCGCCAAGTAGATTCTACGTACACTTCATCCAGGACATCAGAGAGCAAGACGGCAGATGAGACGATTCCGGTTCCTGGGGCAGCCTTCAGGTGAACCTCGACACGACCAAAGAAGATGTACCATTTGGTCTGGATGGTCGGAGCATTGCCTTTTTTGTTGATGGTGAACTCGGCGCCAGAAGAGGTGTACTCGACATCTCCCGAGCCGACAGAGCTCCAGTTGTCGTCGTCACTTCCCTTCGTGAAATCGACAGAGTAGGTTGAGGAAGAGAGACCATCGTTGGGGGTGCATGACGCTGTTGCATGATTAGCGGGTTGGTCAGAAATGTTGTGAATTATCTCTTACTGTTTGTCATGGGGTTGCACTCGCTGTACGTCTGAGCTGCCGCCGAAGTGAAGAGGCCGGCGAGGACAGCCGTCTGCCACCACTTGAGATGCATTGCGTATGTTGAAGTTGTTGAGAGTTTCAGATGCGAAAAATGGTCAAACAAGGTCAACTGAACATGAAGGAAACAACGAGAAGGGCACTGGGTGTAGATAAATGATCAGGCACGCAGCGCTAGCGATTGGTTCAGTGAATGATGCGCACGCAAACACGTCTGAATTCGGTAAGTGGGAGATGGCTAGATCGAGCCCAGGCATGGTATGGGTATGCTATGGTACGGTACGGCATGGTACGGCATGGGCAATGGTGGCTGCGGAACGGAACATGGCACTACGAATGCCATGTTCCCGGCCGAACGTTTAGCGTTTCTTTTGTTGGTCCTCTAGTTTCCATGGTACAGAGTAGAAAAGGGGGAATGTGGTAGAAGAAAGACTGCTGGTAATGACAGCAATGATAGGTTGCGTAATGGCGTCTAGGGGCTAAGGGGCCAGTGGAGAAGGTGGATGGGGTTGGTTGACGCGTAATCGACGAGGAATCTCAGGCTAAGAGCCAAACGGGAATCGAGGATGCTAAATATACTGAAGACAATGTCTGATCTCGTGTTTGCTATCAGTGGCTGTGCCGAATTAGCGACATTTTGTTTGGAAAAACTCAATTCGGGGTTTGCAATCTGTCTGATACGAACGGGGAGAGTTGCAAACGTAGTAGTAGATGAATAACCTGGTTGTTGATCCAATATGTCATGGTTTGATGGGCAATGGAGTTGTCGATCGTTGGTGGGGAGATTGAAGGTGATTAGGTAATGCCCTCGTCCAAGCCACACAAGGGAGTCACACAAGGGAGACGCGTGGCTCAAATCGTGGCTTGGCACAGAGAAGTGTAGGGTAAGTCAAGGTATTCCATTCCACTTGCTTGCCATTAGCAGGGAAGAAGATAGTAGTAAAAATGGATTCAGGACGAGAATGTTGGCAAAAAAGAAAAGACAGCAGCGATGTAAGTCTATAGAATATTCTACGTGAAATGTTGCAATTATTTTGTCGATTTGGAGAAGAGAAAACGATTTGAATTCCTTATAAAGCAGGTTAGACCCTGGCACAAACATCTAACAGACACAGCATTATAATCATTCATCTACAATGGTAAATAAATTCATGCCAACACAAGAGGTCTTAACCATGAGAAAAAGAAGACGAGTCAGGGCACCTTGTTGCATAATACGATTAATCAAACATTTGAAAAAAAAAAAGAGACGTTCCAGACATTGCACAACACTCGACATTGCATCAGTAAAACTCAGGCCGCTCACAACAACAGACACCGTGCATTCTGAACCTGTCACGTGACACCACCACATCTCCCTCTGAGCCAATCACCACGCCTCAGATCACACCTCCCTCCAACCACATCATTCTCGCCACCCCCCCATTCGCCAAACGATGTAATGATTGAACCACCATTGGCTGTTTGACAAGACACCGTCATGCCATTTCACACCAAGTCACGAGCTTTCGCGTCCGACTTTACACCCAAACAACCCGGCTCAGGGAGTTGGATCGTTCGGTCGACGTGAAGCGAGCGTGCTTGACTACATGTTTCCATGGTAAATGACCAGGATTTATGATCGGTTGTACTTTCACTCGTCACTATCATCACACTGAACTCAGCCATTGAGTCATGTCAACAATGCATGTATTAAAACGCGTTTACTATACGCGGTAGCGATTATTTATAAGATGATGCAGGGACAGCTTCACAATCTCGTGTCTCATCTTGAATTTACGCGTCTTATCCTACGTCTTTACCGTGACACCTTTCCCTAGTTATCTGATCACAAGCTCCTTCAGCATGTCCTCCAACACCACCCTTGTCGACGAATATCTCGCTAAAGGAACTTGGAAGACGGCTGAGAACGCCAACTCAACCTACTCTCACCAAGGACTCATGCAATACGTATCCAACCAGATCATATCACAATACTGGTTGGAAAAAGTATACACCCCTGAGATCCGATCATATGACAGTGAGAATCGCCTCCATATTCATGACTTGGGATTCTTAAGCGCCTACTGCTCTGGATGGAGCATTGAAGATATTCTCCTCCAGGGCTTTGGCGGTGTTGAAAATAAAATCCAATGTCGACCCGCCAAGCACCTCAACACCGCTCTCAACCAGATTGTCAACTTTCTCTTCACTCTACAGGGTGAGTTGGCTGGAGCTCAGGCATTGTCCAGCTTTGACACATATCTCGCACCATTTATCCGAACCGACAACCTTTCCTACCTTGACGTCTTCAAGTATGTGCAGAGCTTTGTCTACTCCTTGAATGTTCCAACCCGCAGTGGCTTCCAGGCCCCGTTTACCAATCTCTCCCTCGACCTAGTCTGTCCCAAGCGACTCGGCGAGCAGTGTGTGATTATTGGTGGCGAACTCCGCACAGAGTGGGTTTACAGTGACTTCCAAGCAGAAATGGATATGCTCAACAAAGCCTTTGCTCAAGTCATGATGCAAGGTGATGGCAATGGCAATATCTTTTCGTTCCCCATCCCGACATACAACATCTGTGAGGGTCTCGACTGGGAATCACCCCGTTTGCAGCCCATCTGGGAAATGACAGGTAAATATGGTGTGCCGTATTTCGCCAACTTTATCAACAGTGACCTTGACCCGGATGATTTTCGGTCAATGTGCTGTCGGCTTCGACTGGATCTCAGCAAATTACATTGCAGAGTGGGAGGACAGTATGGTGCAAGTCCCTTGACAGGGTCGATGGGAGTGGTAACAATCAATCTACCTAATCTCGCATACCGATCCAATGGCAGCAAAGACGTATTTCTCTCGGAGCTGACCAATACCCTGCGAGTAGCCAGGGACTCACTGGAAATCAAACGAAAGCTGGTTGAAGCTAACTCGAGCCTGTACCCATACGCCGCACATTATCTCTCAGCAACCAAACACCGGACCGGATCATATTGGACGAACCATTTCAGCACCATCGGAGTAAACGGGATGAACGAAGCTCTTGTTTCCCTCTTCGGCGAAGGAGGCATTGCGCGCCACAAAGACTTTGCTCTTCATGTGCTCGATTTTATCAAAGAACAGCTACAGGACTTTCAGGCCCAGACTGGTAATCTCTATAACCTCGAGGCTAGCCCAGCTGAAAGCACATGCTACAAGTTTGCCAGGAGAGACAAGGAGTTATTCCCTCACCTAGAAATTCCGACATTCTACACAAACTCGACTATGCTCCCTGTCGGCACCACAGATGATCTTTTCGAAGCCATGCAGCATCAAGAGGACCTCCAATGTTCTTACACTGGCGGTACAGTCTTCCATGCTTTCTTGGGCGAGCAGTTGCCAAGCTGGAAAGTAGCACGGGACTTGATCAAGACGCTCACGAGTCGTTTTCGCATCCCATATATCACCCTCACGCCGACATTCAGTATCTGTCCAACTCACGGGTACCGCGCAGGCGAACAACCAGAGTGTACCGTGTGTGGGGATCTTTGTCTAGTGTACTCTCGCATTGTTGGATACTTTCGACCAACGAGAGATTGGAACAGAGGGAAAGCGAGAGAATTTGTCACGCGAAAAGTATACAAGTACGAAACTGGGCTACCGGCTCCTGAAGCAGATGCGAAGCTATCTGAACTTGAGCGCCAGGTTGCAGATATCACGGATCTTTCTGTTGCTGGGTATATCAAGAGTACGCTTAGTGACTACCCGGGAAAGACACAAGCGTCAATCATGTTTACATCGCGTTGCAACTTGGCGTGTCCTTGGTGTCATAACGGTCCCCTTCTCGAGGGTGTGCGTGACGATGTTAGTCTTGTAGACGTTTTTCGTCATGTCACTTCTACATCACACAAATGTCTCGTTGTTTCCGGTGGTGAACCGACGATACAAAAGGGACTGCTACCTTTCCTTCGACTGGTCAAACAAGCTGGCGTTAGTATCAAGCTTGACTCTAATGGCACCGCCCCCAATATCCTGAAACAAGTGTTCACCGAGAACCTCATCGACTTCATCGCCATGGATATCAAGTGCGCTCTGGAGAATTACGGCAAAGTCAGTGGAAAGAAGGTCAAGCCCAAGGTTCTCCAAGAGAGCATCGCACTTATCAAGAACAGTGGAGTACCGTACGAGTTCCGTACAACCGTGGTGCCGGATCTTGTGGACGTGGAGGATCTGTTTGAAGCGAAGCGTTTGGCGGGTGGGAAGTTGACGGTGCAGAGGTTTAGAAATGGTGGGACTATTCTGGATGAGAGCTTCAGAGGGTTGAAGGAACATACTGATGGGGAGTTTGAGTCATTGGTGGCACAGACGGCATAGGTAGCAGTTCAACATGGTAGAGAGGTGTGATCGTCAACGCTAGGCCAGTGGATGTAACAGTGGACAACACCATCACCGCTTGTGGTCGGGAATAGAATGAACGAACATCTGCAATCCTCACTGATGAGCCACTTCGCAAGTCAAACAAATTAAGCCCTGTCAGGCCAACATATCCTTATTTCCCCTTCTGGTAGACAATCATCTGTCCCACAAACCAACCTCAATCAACAAAGTTGCGGAGATGTGGTGGATTATGTTGGTCATTAGTCTTTGACGGTGGATCAAACAAACCTGGTTAATGTTGTATCCAGGAAAACATTTACCTTTAAATCCGAGAGATTCCGCGGGTTGCCATGATTTCCCGCCAATCCTTCAATCCTTCGGAGGAGGATCGGCTGTTTACAAAGCCGTACTTTTCTCCCACCCAAGCAAGTGTTACCCCAGGTCTCGAAATGCTGGGGAAAATCTGGGGGAACGGGAATAAGTCAAGTTAGGGTTTGACAAAAGTTCCCGTGTGGATCTTTGTCCAAATGTCTGATTGCCTGACGGTTGCTTGATGCAAATTATAAATACGGCCAGTGGCCCAACGCATACTTCAACTTAGATACCACTTTGTGGAAGTCTGCCGATCTCCAGCAATTTTCAAAATGGATACTAAACCTCAGAGCATGGATATTGAAAATGCCAAGGGGTATGAGGAAAGAAGCTATCGCGTACCTATTCCCGTCGAGGCAGACCGTCGTGTCCGACGAGCAGTAAGCATTTTACTTTTCATTTTTAACCAGTTCAAAAAACTGACTGAATTTTAGTTCGACCGACGAGTGCTACCCATCGTGTGCTGTCTCTACATTCTGTCATATCTCGACCGCGGCAATATCGGCAACGCAAAGACTGCCGGGGCACAAGATGCGCTGGGGTTGAGTTCATCCCAATGGGCGTGGGTGCTCAATTCATTCTACATTGCCTATATTCTATTCGAATGGACCACCATGTTCTGGAAGATCTTCCCTGCTCATATCTATGTCGCTGTTCTATGCCTTGGGTAATCCCCTCCCCACTATACCGTTATGCTGGTATCAGAGACTGACCATGGCAGATGGGGTGCTGCGGCAATGAGCTCTGGAGCGGCGAAGAACATGACTCAATTGATAGTGACGCGTGTCTTTCTCGGAATCTTCGAGGCGACGTTCGGCGCGGGTGCTCCATACTTTTTATCTTGCATCTACAAGAGAGAAGAACTTGGACTACGCATGTCTTTCTTACTGGGCATGTCACCACTGGCCAACACGTTTGCTTCTAGTCTGGCCTACGGAATTACCCATATTAGTGGTTCGTTAGAGCCATGGAGGTTATTGTTCATCATTGGTAAGACTTACCATAAACATAAACCTCGGTCTTCTAGACTAACACCAGATCAGAGGGTGCACCTACTATTCTATTCGCTCCCATCGTCTACTTCTTCATGATTGACTCCCCTTCCACCGCCAGGTTCCTGTCCGAGGAAGACAAAACCTATGCCGTGGAATGACTACAAGTTCAAGACTCTACGACCAAGAGTGCAGTCAGCTGGAAGCAAATCATCTCTGGAATGCTCGATTACAAAAACTACGTCCATGCTATTATGCATTTTTGCTGCAACTTCTCCTTCGCCGCTTTATCCAACTTCCTACCGACGATTGTACACAGCATGGGATACGACTCTATCACGGCGCAGGGTTTGACGGCTCCTGCATACTTTGCCGCTTTTCTCTGCTGTATTGCCGCTGCGTTTGCTTCGGACAGGTACGGGAACCGAGGTTTTATCGTAGCTGGGTTCGGTGCTCTGGGTGCTGTGGGATATGGGTTGCTCGCAGGTGTACAAGATATGGAAATGACTGGCCCGAGGTATGCTGGTATCTGGTTTGCCGCGTGCGGTATTTTCCCTGCGCTGGCAATGAACATTACCTGGCTGTTGAACAACCAGGGAGGAGATTCGAAGAAGGGAGCTGGTCTGGCCATCTCTCTGATCATTGGACAATGTTCGTCACTGATCAGCAGCACAGTATTTCCCAAAGAGGATGCGTAAGTTGGTCTTGGATGTCGTGGTTTTACTCAGACTAACATGATACAGCCCATTTTACACCGTTGGCTGTGCTATCGGATGCGGCATGAGTGGTACAATCGTCATTCTCGCTTTGTTTATGCATTTCGCCCTCAAGAGAGAGAACAAGCGTAGGGATGAGTTGTACGGACCGGTAGACCCAGATATGCAGGTCAATGTTTCGGAACAGGGAGATTACAACAGGAACTTCCGATACTTTACTTGAGGGAGGTTACTGTGTGCCAATGTTGGAGTTACAAACAGACAGCTGCGTCTTCTGTACCAGTGGGGGCGGATAGGTGACAGTCTTGAACCAGATAGTCATGGGATGCGATCGATGCCTACTAAAACGAAAGGAATGAACATTATTGATTTCATGTGCACGATCTAATTGCGGGGTTCGACTTGATCTAAATGCGGTGTAAGACGTTATTGTACATATGACAACGAGCTGGCCGTGATGATGATGAACCACTGGTCAAAACTACAGTGTAACGTCTGCTTGCAGAAGGAAAACGATCAGACTGTAATGTGGTTTTCAGAAAACGGACAACAGCCAGTAGTTCTGTTTCCTATTTTCAGCAGAATGTTTGTCTTACCACTTTCAGTCTTGGTTTACGAGTTAAGTCGAGCAAGCTCCGATGTCGGGTTGTATATGTAATGATGTATCATCACCAGGGCCAATTCTAGACGCGAAGGATGATTTTTAGTGAACAACATTTACGTCAGCGAGTTTACTCTAATTTTTATAGGCTATTTCGCGATTGGACACTGCCTCACCCTTGTCTTCCCCTCAAAATCCACACTCAACTCTACTTCACCGTTATTATCAGCTATATGATAATATCACGATGAATTCTTCATCTCATAATCAACCTCGTAGTCAGACGAGATCATGCACAAATATCCAGGTATCAACTGACAAAGGTCGCAGTCGGGATTACACGCGCACATTTAGAGCTTGTGATACATGTCGAAGAAAGAAAACGAGGTGTATTTTGGAGAATCCCGACAAACCAGACGCGCCCTGCAAGAAATGCAAGCGAGAACGAAAACCATGCTCTTTGTCCGTCTCTTCGTCAACAACTACACCCCGGAGCACAAGACAGAGCAGACGATTTGTCTATAATCAAGGTCAGTCGGTGCGGGCGATCTCATTGAACAACAGCTAATAATATCCAGAGTCAAGTATCCTACCAAGTCACGGTGGAGATGTTACAGACCAAGGGCCTGTACAATCTGACAATTGGAACTCGCCATCAACGCCCTTAGACAACCCACCACTATCAATAGGCGCTTCGCCTTCAACACCAAACCGCCTCACCTCACCCCTCTTACCACGCACAAGAATCCCAGACTTTAGTTCCATAGCGGCCATTGCAGACCCGGAATCTACAGAAAGCGACGCGGTTGTACGAACCTCTATAGTCAACGATGGCGACACAATGAAGCTTTTACAGGAAGCATCACGATACCAAGGCGAACAGGGCAGATATGATTCAGAAAATACTCCAGCTCGGCCGAATGACTTGCATTGCCGTCCTTCTGTACCGAGGCCAGTAGTTTCAGAACTATCCAATCCAACGGGCGATCTACTTCGATTGTGGAACTGCTTGCGTTTTGTAAGGATGGGTTGGTTGACAGCTCGTGAAGCGGTGTCATATGTGGATCTGTAAGTTCCCTAAGCCTGAATCTTGCATTGTTCTAATCACTTGTAGCTTCTTCGCCAACATCTCGCCTCTATCTCCCATTCTAGACGACTTCTACAGCCATCACGAAAACCACTACTCTCTCATCACGCAAGAGCCTTTGTTATGCTGCACAATTCTCATGATATCATCCAGACTGCATACCCTTCGTGGTACTTGTAGCTGGTCTAGGGCCGTTGCTTTACATGATCGATTGTGGGAACACAGCCAGCACCTGATTACAAGAATCATCTTAGGTCAGGAGAAAAAGTCCAAGGCGAAAACTCGTACTTTTGGAGCAATACAGGCTCTCATGCTCATCACCGAGTGGCCACCCAGGGCTGTCTACTTTCCTCCAAAGTCCGATGGATGGGACGCCGATCTGTTATTTCAGCTTCCAGATGCTCGTGACAGGCCTGATGCGAACGAAGCTGATTTTACTCAGGATATCCACGGAAATTGGTTTCGAGATGTGGTCGCACCAGCCAAGATGATTGATCGCATGTCGTGGATGCTCCTTGGCTGTGCCGTCACCTTGGGTCACGAAATTGGTATCTTTAGTGCGAGATCTAACATGCCAGTGGCCGAAAGAGAATCAGAGGCCACGCTCAAGCAACATAGAAAGATGACGGACTACATTTGGCTTCGGAAAATCATCTTCATCGCCGATGAGCAGTTAGCAGGTCGATTGGGTGCTACATCGTTGATTCCGTCTAGTCTGAACTCGTCTGCTTTCGAGAACCTACCAGCGCGTCCATGTCAAAGGATTGAACAAAAACGAAAGTTCATTAATGGTCAATTGGCATTGGCCAAGCTGGCTAAATCGATCGCCAAGACCTTGTTTCTCTCAAGAACGGCTACTCGGGAATTGGTCCAGAGTTATAGCTATGTGGGCATCATTGAAGACTTTCAACAACAACTTACGGGGTGGCGAAATATGTATTTGGACAAACAAGGTGAGCAACATATCTGTATTTGTAAACATGTGTTGACATCTACTGTGCAGTCCTTTCGGAGTCAGCATACGAACTACTCGCAATCGAATATCACCACAATGTCATATTTCTCAACAGCCTAGGCATACAGGCCATCGTCGACAGATCTACCTGCCATAATACAGACAGTTCAGCCCGTAACAGCGCCACATGGATACAAAACTTTGCTACGACCGCCGACCTATGGTTCGTCAATGAAGTGATTGACGGGAGTTGCCAGGTTCTTCAAAGCGCCATCCAACTAGCGAGTATGGGCACTATTCAGTACTGCCCAGTACGTGTGATTATACGCATCATCGCAGCATCGGTATTTCTACTCAAGGCTATCGGTTTGGGCGTTGAGAGGACAAAGACCGAGACAGCCTTGCATCAGCTTCAGTCCGGCATTAACGCACTTTGTCAGAGTACATGGGATGATATTGAGCTTGCCTCTCGCTTTGCAGCCGTGTTATCAACTCACGTTGAGCAATACAAACAGAGATTCATGGGACAGGCTGTACAAGAAATTGTCATGGATGAGATTTCTGCAGCGGATCAAAGCGTCAATCATTCAAATGATTTTCAGACTCTTGACGGACAAGGCTTTAGAGACGAACCGAATTGGCTAGCTATGCCACTTGATGTCTTGATGGCACCCTTTGGGGTTGCTACGGATGAAGCAGCTGAACCTACAGGACTAGAGGATGGCGACTGGAGTTTCTTGTGGAATATTCCTCCAATACCTGGGCGATGATTTATGCGAGGCTCAAGTAATTTCAACGGAGGATCAAAGGACCACTGTTTCATTAATCATGAGTCTGCCCCTTTACTTCCAATGCCCTGGTCACGACCATTACTCATCATCTTCTCATCATTATCCGTGCCCTTCTTCGACATGTACTTTTCTTCAAGGGCCTAATGCTGTTAGCTCAGTTCTTCAATCTATGTGCATACAGTGACACACCCAATAGTCATTGAAACCAACTCCCTTGCAAACCTCCTCGGCAGAAAGAATCATCGGCGGAGGTCCAACTGGCATGCTAGCCTTGAGGGCTTGTAGTGTATCTCGAATACTCTTGAGTTTTGCTGCGACAAGTGTAAAGGGATATGCAACAGCGCTGAATCCAAGGTCTGCCAACTCCACAGCAGAAAGGTTCTCAGTCAATCCTCCTTCGATGACTACGATGAAATTAGTCTGGTGATCAAATGTATGTTTGTTGACCTACTGTTGGCCATGATAGGCATATCAACTTCCTCTATAGCTCTTTTCATGGCAGATCGGTCAGGAAGTGCCTCTATGAAGATGGCGTCAGCCCCTATTCGTTTAAACTCATTAGCTCGGTAGATGGCCTCATCCCATCCTAGGATGAGAGAATCTGTGCGAGCCATGATGAAGATATCGAGGCCGTTATCTCTCGCGTCGCATGCTGCCCGGATTCGTGCAAAAGCTTCTTCTCGTGGCACGACAGACTTGCCCTTGGTATGTCCACATCCTGACGTGGCTAGTTAGCATTTGCCTGCCCTCCAAACACAAAGTATCAACATACGTTTTGGCCATGTTTGATCCTCAATCATGACTCCTGCTGCGCCTGCCAGCGCAAAGCTTTCAACAGTTCTTTTCACATTTACAGGCCCGCCATAACCTGTATCCCCATCCACCATAATAGGAACCGAAGTCTGCCGCGCCGTTTCCTGCACTTTGTCGCACATTTCCTGCATTGCAATGTACCCCGTATCTGGCAGACCGTGAGTACTGGCGACAGTGTACCCCGAGAGAAACAGCATGGGGAAGCCAGCCTCTTCTACCAATCTGGATGACAAGGCATCATACGAGCAGGGGAATGCCAAGATTTTTGATCGCTCAGCGTGTGTCTCTAACCACATGCTCCGTAGTCGGGAGGCTTGAGCGGATGGCAGCCGGCCTCGGACACCTGGAAAAGTGACAGTCTCAGCCCGAAGGCCATTTTCCTGGATGACTGTCTCAATTGGTTTTCCGCTTTCAAAGACGAAGGGATATGGCGTGTCTGGATTTGTGTCTGCCATGATTGTAATGATACCTCTCAGTGCTTAAGATTGTTTGTTATGGTCAATTTATGGTACAACTCTTCTTCACGGATATAAACAATAAATACTCCTTTTTATATAGGACGAATCTGCCTGATCGTCAATCACGGCTGATCATCGACAGCCCAATGACACCTCGACTTAGTCGTCGCCACGAGTTCCCGTGAAATGACGTGAATTCCCGTCACATCCCGAGAAAGGCTAGACTATGCTGGCTCACATGTGCAAGTGCATGTGCATGTGTGACCATGGCTGATTTGACTGTACAGATAAGACTCCTTCGTGCCTCAGACTTTACTGTAATTTGACAGGCGGGAAGAGTAAGCAAACCTTTCCATGCGTATGTGTCACAACAAGGGACGGCCACCCGTTCTTATAAGAGTCAATGACCCAACCGTCGAAGTAGACAGCACAGCACAAATCATAGCGTAATGCAGGAGATTCAAGGATGGAAATCAGGCTGGGGCCAAAATCTGAAAGGATTTCTTGTGCATCGTGGCGTTGAGGCGTCCTGCAATGCCTGATATTGCTCATAAAGGGCCAATCATACTCAGATAAATCTGAATGCACCCCGATCTGCATCGAATGAGATGTTTTTCCTTATCCCCAAGTAATTGTTTATCATTTGTATAGGCTATTTATAACCACCAAGTTTGATTCAGTCCGCAACCACCATGCAGACATGCCACACAGCGGTGAAAAGTGCAAGGCAATCTCTCAGCTGAAACAGCAGGATGACAAAAGTCAAGATCAAGAACATGTGCCTCTGATAAATATGCCTGTACTGCCCTGCCCTGTCTTGTCCTACAGCTGTGTTTGTATCCTCTTCCTCTCCCATTGAATAAATAAATCCAGTAGCGTGCGGAATGGGCATTATCTTTTCCTTCAACAGGCATGTTTCAGAAGTACTTCTCAGGATGGCGAGCTGGTCTTGCGAGATGCACTGCAGCAGCCACAGTCGTCTTTCTCGTCAATCTTGTTCTTCTTTGCCTTGCCCCGTCAAGGGCAAGATCTTTCAAAAAGGAAACACCAAGCTACTTCTCTCAGAGATTTACGAGCAGTGCCACCTTATTTGAAGGTAGTTGCGCGACCGGCAAACAACTTAGCATCTGGATCCATCTGATTATCAATATCCTCTCGTCACTTCTTCTGGCCTCGGGTAATTTTGCCCAGCAAGTACTTACTGCCCCGACCAGGGAAGATGTCGACCGAGCACACATCAGACATAAATGGCTGGACGTCGGTATCATGTCATTTCGAAATCTCAGAATGATACCACGAGATAGAGTCATGGCTTGGGCTCTGCTAGCATTGACTTCAGCTCCCATCCATCTGTTGTAAGCGGAAATTGAATCATCTCTGAAAACTCGGACTGACATCGCCAAGCTACAACTCCGTCATAGGCCTCGAAACGGGTGCCAACGAGTATCGGGTCTGGATGATGGATGACAACAATCCTGCTTTTGAGAGCTGGGTTCAAAAAGCTTTCCAAGTCAACGGCTCAAGCGAACTAACCATAATCAAAAACAAGGATTGCATCACCGCGTATGGGCAACAATTCGCATCAAAATATGGTGACGTTCTTCTTGTTATTGATGGCGATGTGACGATGAGCAGAGAAGCGTTCCAGTTGACTGAGGTAGATCCAACTCTTACGGACACCCATAGCGATCCCTGGGAGTGGATGTGTTGGTCATCGGCATACAACAGAGCTACCACACCGCCATGCAGAGTTTCGACGATTCTCAAAGACGCAGAAAATTGGGAAATCAAGTTTCCACCAGATAAATCCTCGCACACGGACTTGAAGATCAAACATTGCCTCAGCGTACCGACGAGCAATCGCTGTAGAGTCACCTTAAGCGTCGTACTTTTGATCACAGTGACAATATGCAACATTCTAAAGTTTCTAGGCCTAGTAGTTACTTGGCTATTCCTTGATAATCAGCCTATACTCACTCTAGGAGGTATGTACACACATCTTTTCTCCTAGTATATGAAGTTGGACTCATGGTATGCAGATATGGTTGGAGAGTTCCTTGACAGGCCTGATCCAACAACTGAAGATAGCCGGTTCCTTCAAAAACGGGCAAGCCAGAAGCTACACTGGACGACAGAAGCACAGCCTTGGATACCAAAGAAACGTTGGTGGTATAACTCTGTTACTAGAACACTGTATGCAATCACTATATGTTTGTAAGAGACGCCTAATAGTTCACTGTCGATGCATTCTTGGCTGACATCCAATCAGGTTCATCGCAGCATTGATCGTTACTTCTATGTTTCTCGGCCAAGGGATTCGTGATATGTCAAGCGACTCCCGGCCGAGCCTTCAAGACCTCTGGAGCAATGGTTTCGGAACTATTGACTTTGACTGCTTTGTGAACCTGGATCATGGACTCTACGAGAACTCGCCTATGACGGTAGCACTTATTGCAAATCTGCCACAGTTGTTAGTGTCAATCATGTACAGCATGATTAATAACATGTGGACGTCGATGCTGGTAGGCATGGAATGGAACAGCTATGGAAAACGTGCTAAAACTCTCCGAACCTCGAACCCAGTCGGTGAACAGCGTTCAACATATTGGCTGTCACTCCCATTTGTCAGTTTCTTGAGCCAACCCCCGATGAAGTAAAATATACTGACCAGTGATACCGTAGCGATATGGGATACCGTTGAGCGTCTCGTTCGTTGCCCTGCATTGGCTCATCTCCCAATCCATTTTCGCGGTGAGAATCCGCATCTTCACGTATCATTCGGGCGTTACTTTTATAGACACACCGGGTTACTCACCTATATCCATCATCTTCTCAATTGTTTGCGGATCATTAATTATGCTGGTTACTATATGTATGACTTGTCGACAATTCACGGAAGCTGTGCCCCAAGTTGGTACTTGCTCTGCGGTGTTGAGTTCTGCTTGCCATCCACCAGACGTGGATGAAGATGCAGCACTCAAGGCTGTCAAATGGGGTGTAGTGAGCGACAGGGACGGAGGTGGATATTGTTGTGTGACGAGCCTGGAGGTTAAAGTGCCGAAAGAAGGGGAGTCGTATTGATCTTGCCAAGTCGTGTACATAGTGAACATCCCACAAGTACATGTGGATGAAAGAACTCTGGGAACGCAGACACTACAAGCAGTAATAATGTAAGAAAAGACATATGGCGAATCTAGATATCAAGCGATTTGTAATTATCACCGCAAAACACTGAATCAAAACTAATTTGATGGTCATTTATCTTTGCCATATGGGGCTACAAATTGCACCGTCTTCAAACATCTTGAAAGGTCAAGATGATATCCAAACAAAGCGTACTAAGCCAGTCAAAATAACTGAGAAGTCACCCCAGCCTCTTCCGCATTACATGACAAAAATAAAGTCCTCGTTCTTGAGATCAGTCATATCCTCAAAGTCATGCTCAGTGTGCTCTGGCTCCTCGTTGGTCTCCAGCTCAGCGGCAGCTGAACGTCGAAGCATAGATCGATCGACGATGACTTCGGGCTTGCCAAGTGCGACACGTCTATGGGCATGGCTGCGGTTGAGGAAGGTCAGGTAGATGCTGATGATGCTGCAAGATGGTTAGAAGGTAACGCATAAGAGTACTTGGTAGTCTTACACTGTGAGGATAATGACCAGAACAAACATGCAGAGGTTACTGATGAGACCAGTCTTGTAGAGAGGAGCCTGAGTAGTGTCGAAAAGAAGGGGGCCGATGACCTTATCACTGTCAGTAAGTGAAGTTCAACTCTGAATATCACTGAACTATGCTGGGATGACTCACATTGCCCGTACATAGGCCTACAAACATCATGCCAGTTGTCCACTTTCTCTTGGTATCGCCAGCAGTGTTCTGAGCCTCCCAGGAAAAGATGAGCGGGGTGATGCCAGGATAAACAGAGATCTAGATGTGTCAGTATGAGTTGTGGCAGTATAACAACCTGAAATGCGCCTTACAATATAGTATGCAAACAAAAGTAAGCCCTTCTTGTCACTAGTATGTGGAATCTTGAGGAGCATCACACAGCCGATGATGGGAGTGATGCAGAGTAGGATGATGACAGGTCCCTTGCGGCCGAGCTTAGTAGCAAGCCAGCCGGATCCGGTGATGGCAATGAACTGAATAGCGCCAAAGGGGATATTGAATAGAATGGTTTGGAACTTGTTGTACCCAAAAGATTTGACGATGAGAGATCCGAAAGTACCGATACCACCACTAGGAATGCTGTTTCACATCAGTTTGTGTAATTACATAGAGCGCATGGGAGACTGACGAAATCGATATCACGAGGAAGAACCAGCACCAGGTCTTCAAATCCAGAAAGGACTCCTTGACGTGGTCCCACTTCCACTTTCGGGAAATGATACCCATCTGGTTAACTCTCAGTCTTTCGATGGTGACAACTTTTTCTCGGTCGGACAGAAACTTGGCATCCATGGGAGAATCGGGCATGAAGAACCAGACGGGAATCGAGAAGGCGACAGTCAAGAGGCCGCAGAAAAGGAAGATGATCTATCACATGTCAGTTACGTTCCAGTCTGTCCTGTCATAGAGGAGAGTTCATACCTGGTAGGAGAACAAGGTATCGCTGGCAATGTGTCCAAGTCCAAAGGTAAACAAGCTACCAACCTACACACGGTTACTCTTGTCATACCACCAGAATCCAAGCATTCCACTTACGATAAATGTCAAACCATTCATAGCAGACCAGTAAGACGTACGCAGCGTCTGCTCGTTTCGCTTCCACCACATTTGAGTGACGGCAATCAGAGAGGGAGCTGTAGCCAATATCAGCAGACTGGCAGCTGAGAACAAAGCAATATTCACGTACCGATAATAGACTCAAATGTGCCGAGAAACAGACGCATAACCAGTAGTGTCTTGAAGGAAGTACAGGCACTCATGATGCAGAGCGAAGAACCCCAGAGAAAGACAGCACTGGCAATGACTTTTCCAGTGGGTAGCTTGACCAGAGTCAAAGCAGCGAGGGGCTGCGCAACCAGCTGAGCGAGGTAGAGAGCAGACCCAAGCCAGGAGAATTGCTTGCCAACAAGATGGGCACCCGTGGTGATGTCGAAAACTGAGGAGTACGACAAAGTCGACTTGTCAAGCTGCTGGAAGAAGTACGCGGTCAGAATGATGGGGAGAATCCTCCAGTCAATCTTTCTGAGAACAGCCTTTTCTTCTTCGGGCGTGAAGGTGATGGCGCCAGTAACGGACATTTGCTTCAGGAACTGGGCAGCTTTGTCAGACTGGGCGGCCGGGGTGATGGCATCCGCATGGTCCGCATGCTCGACCGGGGGAGGGCCAGCAGCGGTGCTGTCTGCTGTTTTTTCCCGTTGCATGGTGTATTCCTGGGCGAGTTTGCAAAGGAGGATTTGAAATTGACTTGTAGAGTACACTTCTGGATGTAGACTCTGTTGTTGATGAAGTGAAATCCTAAGGACATTGGAACCCTTTTATCATTGCCGATCCCTTGGACCATGGCAGCTCTGGACACGAGTTAAAGCATGCGGGGATGACCTTTGGGGCCCCGGATTCCAGGCACACGGAGGCACAAGGGGGCACGCGGAGCTATGTCTTGGTTGTGTGAGTTGTAAACCAGACTATTTGCGTTCATCAACCAACATTGTCAAGACATCGGTGAGAATTCCGAGTTGGCCAATGTCTTGGTTCAAGCCTTCTTGACTTGATTTGAATCTATTTCATCCGCATCAATCAACTGGCAACAATGAAGCTTATGGGGCAGGTAATGCTTGACCACATGTTGTATATATCATAGCAAAACTCGAAAGTCTGTCATCTGATAGCATGTTTGAACTTGTTCTAGAGTCGATGGTCAACACCAAACAGTAAATGAAGACCATGGTAAAGTTCAATGTCCTTGGGTCGGCCAAGTTGTTCAGGGTAGTACTCTACTTTTGAGTCGGACAGGTCTCTAAGCTAGTTCCCATATGGCTTCATCTATGTATGCATTGAATAAGTTTTAATGACTGGATATCAAGACAAAGTCCAAGCATTACTTGCATCGCCTCTGTGATGTAGGCACTTAAGCTCTCATGTTAAACCAAAGTAACCATCAAGCCCAGGCATTCTGGATACGACGGCAAGTTGATGTAGACAGGCTAAATCGACAGGAGCCCCTCTTCCCTTGCCATGTTTTGCGGGGAGGGAGGGTTCAGCTAGTTTATCCCTGCTTACTTTACTTGGTATGGGATGGGAAGAAAACACCAGGCTCTGACTGATATGGGAGTCGAGGCGGACGATATCCCATGTCTTCTTCCACCCACCGTGGCCAATAACTGTAGCCAATAGCGTTGCCAGAGACGTGATCAATTAAACGAATCAAGTAAAGAAGACCCTTGGTTAGATTGAACCTAGCCCTCCCACCGGAGTCACAAACGCCTTCATTCGATGCGCACCAATCTTTGCCCATCACAAAAATTTACATTGATGCGGACCTCGTGCCATAAACTAAAGGACAATCTCTATGGTATGGCCTGGACAAGTCGACGAGTTCAATCTTCAAAGTGTAGGTCGGGATGCTTCCCGATGTTGTCCAATGCTCATCATGGTCTTCTGACACAATGTCGGACATCAAGGCGATCTGTTTACATGAGAAGGGTCAACCCCAAGTTTATACCGGCTTGTGACAAGATACAAATCCATGCAACCCCAGCATCTGATTGACGCGCTTCCCCATGGATGATGTCGTAACCTGAACGATTTGGGTCAGCAACGAGCTCCCATGTCCGATTGGTTACCCCTCACTGATTGAATCATAGGTTAAAACTCGACGTATTGCTTCAAGCTCGAACAGCTGCAGTGGCCAGTCTCCTTTCATTTCCTTCCACCCACGATTGACATCATGTTTGAGGAGAGTTTTGTTACTTTTGACGCCGCCCAGGGGGCTCTCGACCTGGTTCGTGCCCCTGTCCTTGTCTCTCGCGAGGATTTTGAAGGGATCCAAATTGCAGTTGAGACTCTTTCCAAAGACTTTGACAAAGTGACTGGAAATAAAGGTAGTAAAGTTGTTTATGATGTTGATGATACTGCTTCTTCCTCTGGACTTATAATTGTTGGTTCTCTGGAAAGCTCAAGCTATATTCAGGCTCTGGCCAAGGATGGAAAGCTCGACACGTCTTCAATCCAAGGCAAATGGGAAACATTTATTACACGCGTCGTGACAGACCCATTTCATGGATGCCCCAAAGCTCTGGTAATCGCAGGAAGTGATAAGAGAGGTGCCATTTATGGCATTTATACTCTGTCCAGTCAGATTGGAATCTCCCCGTGAGTTATCTTTGCCGACGCGATGACAAGATTTACTGACGCATTGGAAAGCTGGCACTTTTGGTCTGATGTCCCTCCTCAGCAGCACTCTCAAGTGTATGCGCTCGATGTGACTACCCAGGAAGGTCCTCCTACGATCAAGTATCGTGGCATGTTCATCAACGACGAAGCCCCAGGCTTAGTCGGATGGGTTCATGAGAAGTTTGGACCAGTGTTCAACGTCGAGTTCTATAAGCATGTTTTTGAACTATTGTTACGCTTGAAGGTACGTTGACTGTTAGTATTGGTGCTTGAGGATATAATTCTGATCTTGTTATGGTGTAGGCCAACTATCTCTGGCCTGCAATGTGGTTTGGCTTTCCCGACCCTGGACAGAGCTTCTTCATCGACGACCCATTGAACCAAGCTACCGCAGATAAATACGGCATCGTTGTCTCGACATCCCACCATGAACCTATGCAACGAGCTGCCAACGAATGGTTCTCGGAACCCTATCACGAAGCAGACGGAACTTGGTCTTGGATAGATAACAGAGAGAAAGTGGAGCGTTTCTTTAGAGAGGGCGCACAAAGAGCCAAACAGTTCGAGAGTTATATCACGGTCGGTATGCGTGGTGAGGGTGATAGAAAGATTGCTGGTCAGGATCCTTTGACTACTCTGACGGATGTTCTCAAGACGCAGAGATCAATCTTTAAAGAAGAATATGGTCGGGAAGATGGTGTACTACGTAAGATGTTCCCCAGTAGAATTGTTGCAACAGGCTAACATATTGTAGAGGTCATCGCGCTTTATAAGGAGGTCCAAGCACAGTATTCTGCTGGACTTGAGATTCCTGAGGATATTACTCTCCTTTTCTCCGACGACAACTACGGCACAGCTCGTCGTCTACCTTACGGGAACGAGAATAAACGCCGTGGAGGCGCAGGCGTATGTTTCCTATCCTTTTTAATCGCTTGCCTGACTGACGTGTCCAGATCTACTATCACTTTGAATACGTCGGCCATCCAAGAGCCTACACCTGGACAAACAGTAATCATCTGCCAAAAGTGCAGCAACAGCTTGAACACACATATCAGCAAGGAGCCCGACAAATCTGGATATTCAACGTTGGTGACCTCAAGCCCATGGAGATCCCATTCACCTTTGTCACAACACTTGCATGGAACCTCGAGAGGACAGTTAAGCTCGGTCTTCCCGCTTTTTTCCAACGTTTCGTGGAAGAAACATTTGCGTTTGACTCTGCAACAACGGAAGTGACTGCTAGTCTACTGCGAGGTTACGATCGGCTTTTGGCTCTTCGCAAACACGACCATATTGAGCCAGATACTTTCTCCGTCGCCCACTACAACGAGGCAGAGAACATCGAAAACCAATGGTCAGACCTTTTATCTAAAGCAAAGGAAATTGCATCACGGACCGAACCAAGACTACAGCCGGCCTTTTTCGAGCTGGTTCTCCACCCAATCAAAGCAACAAGCATCTTCATCTCGCTACGTGTCGCCCAAGCCAAGAACAGATTATATGCGCTACAACGTCGAAACGAGGCAAACACCTGGGCCGAAGAGGTTCTGCGACTATTCAACGCCGACTTTGACCTTAGTGAGGAATATCACAAGATGCTGGACGGCAAGTGGAATCATGTCGTGCGACAGCCTCATCTGGGGTATCGGGACTTGGACTTTGCGCCGTCACGGGATATGATCGAGGGTGTTTGCTACGTCCAGACGAGACAAGATTCGAATCCCATTGCTGGATATTTGGGTGTTACGGTAGAGAACCATGCCGGAGTGAGACCTGGACTCTGTTGCGAGGAGGCAGATCGTACGCATCCATCGCGACGAGACCTAGTTCCAGGTGTTACTCTGCCGATCATTGATCCCTTTGGAACTCAGGAGAGGTGGTTTGAGCTATTCCTTCGCGGTACTAAGGAGCTTGAGTGGACTTTGACAGTCCCCTATGAATGGCTTCGTGTTTCTCAGCAGTCAGGGCGGTTGACTAAAGACAAGTCAAGTGTCAGGGTTAAAGTTTCTGTCGACTGGAAGCTTGTACCTGAAGGGTTTAACGAGAGTGTCTACATCATTGTTCGATCATCAGTCGGTGATTACGAACATGTTCACGTCCCCGTCACAAACCGAACGGTACCTCCTGGATTCCAAGGTTTCGTCGAGTCGGACGGATACGTCTCCATACATTCCACAAAGTTCTCGACTGACTCACCCTCTTACTACGAGGTCCTGCCATTACTGGGCCGTACATTTGAAGGTGCTGTCAAACCACGACATGACGCAACTGAACAGCCCGGCCACCTCATCTACCCATTCTACACCTTTACTGAGAAGGAGGAAGTTACAGTCAGCTTGTACTTCACCTTCACACTCGACACAAATGTTGAGAAACCTCTTTCTTACAGCTTGAGCATTGACGACGGCTCTCCAGTTTCGGCACGCCTAGTCGAAGCTTCAGCAGTCGCAGGTGATTTACCTCCTGACTGGCTAGCAACCGTGATGGATTGTGCCTGGAAACGAAGGCATGTGTTGAAACTTGGTAAGCCTGGAGAACATGTGCTGAAGATTCGACTACGAGAAGCAAACTGTGTCCTCGAGAAGATTGTGATTGATCTGGGTGGGGTGAAGGAGAGTTATTTGGGACCACCACAGAGTCGGTTTGTAGGCTCTACTTAGAAGTTAGTTCGGCAGTTGAGCCTCAAAACTTGGCATATACACGATTGTCTTTGCAGAATCTCGATGTCTCGAGCTTTTTAGTATGTAGTCTTAAAGATTTCAGGATAAATAATGGGTCTTTCTAGTTCATGGGAAGGTCATGAATTCGCTTCCCAGTGTTAAAAAGTGAGATGGATGTACCTATCTGAGCTTACAAGAGAAGTTCATCCTGACCTGCTCCAAGCACTCCAGCATCTACATTCCACTCGCTCAATCTTATGGCAGTGCGCAGATCTTATTCAAATTACCACAGACTTAGGAATAACTTTCAAGCATACATGGTAAGGTTATATGGGTACAAGTGAGTGATCCTGATAATTGGGTCATCACCATTATTGTTGCTGGAGTATGACTGACGTCGCAGTGCATCACGTTGACTGATATGAGCTGGGCTCATAGCCATAGTTATATCACAGTTCGACGAAAACGAACTCCCTCTATGGTCCGCACAGCAACAAACATCTCATGGTGGTGTCTAAGGGTAGTTAATTCCATCAATCAGATGGCGCAATATGTATATGCGGTCGAATTGTAATAGAATTTGTAGCCCAGTTAGCATGTATTATTGACGGATAAACACCTTGACCAGTACATCTAGACAATGGCTGGTAGTGCAACGCAATAATGTGCCGTTGTACACCATCGTTAGAACCCGCGCGGGGCCCCGCACGGAAGTTCCAAAGAGTGCAGCCTTTCCGCCGACAAGATCGGCACTTGAATTGTGTGGGTGATGGATATTCAGCCAATAAGATACTCATCAATTCGCCCACCGGAGGCCATCGTTTGCTCGGAATCCTTTGTCAGGCCACGGCTCGCACGGCACACCATCACAACTGGTACGGATCCTTTCAGCCTGGACGTTTTTATAATACCTTTTTAAGTAATACCGGTAGACAGCTGCGATTAATCCAGGAATGGCACCTCGTAGTTGCGGGGTACTCCCCTGCATCAGTAGTGCCATCGCTTATGGACCTTGGAGCATAAGAATCCGGGGTTAATTCCCCAGACTTCGTAAATAGGTCGATATGACCTCATTGCAAGATATCTCGAAAGGTCAGCTGCATCATGAAGCATGTTCTATTCGTGCGCATGTCCTTTGAAGTTTTCGGATCTGAAAGGCGCTCCTTGTAGGTTTAGTAATCGGTGGAAACTCCGGGTGACTGCTCAGAATGATCCTCTCCAGGCCTAGTATTGAGGTTTTAGGCGACGCAATGGTTAATAACAAGAATAGTTCTTCTGGCTTGAAGTTTCGGCGAGAACGCCGGAAGATCATCATTGTCATGCATGATTTGGGATCATATCTGCCACGAGAGAGGCTTCAATGTGGTCAGAAGGAGGACTATTCGAGCGGGTATCAGATGAAGCTGGACTTCTCGGCCGGGAAGAAAGCAACTCGCTTTGTCGTCGGCGTTCTATGGCGATCGTAGATTGTTCATAAAAATCAAGACCAAATACATGACATTACCATCAGACCTGCAGACTATATAAAGTCGAGATACTCATCCAGCAACTTGTCCTTCCTCTATCATCAACATCAGAGAACATCGCCTAATGTTCGATCAAGTTATCAATCATTATGAAGTTCAACTCCCTCGTCTTATTCAGTGCTGCTACCAGCGCTGCAGTCATCGAGACTCCTGTTCTTGCTAAAAGAGCAACTGTTTCAGGCACTGCCAAAGTTGACGCATCCAATTCCACTGGAAAGCCTCAGTACCTCGCCGCGGGTTGCATCAACGGCATCCCTGCCACCTTTGGCCAAATTCCTGACAAGTTCTATAATGAGCTCAAGTTTCAGAACGCACGTAGCAGCGGTGGGCAAGTTGGCAGTGGCGGCTACTCCAAGATCTTCTCCGGTTACCAGGTAAGCCCTCCCTCCTGTAATCATCAGCTCAGACATAGACAAGAAAGTGACTAACATCATTTGACTAGGACCGATTCAACTCTGCTTTGACTGACTTCAAGACGGCCAAAGCTCACAACTTCAACTTCACCATGCCTCTTCATAACCTCTGGGGCTCTGGTGGTGACAACTTGATTCCCGGTGCTGACGGCAACTGGACACTCTTTGACAAGTTCATCGATCAGGTCGTCTCTGACTGGAAGAATGCTGGTGCTCTGGACTATGTTGGTTTCGGAACCGAGATCTGGAACGAGCCGGAACTTGACATTTTCTGGGGCGGAACTGATGATCAGTGGCTTGATCTTTGGGAACATGCTTACAAGAGATTGCGGTATGTCGTTTGTTTTTTGAATAATGGGAAATTATGCACTAATACCCTCATAGAAGCAAGGTCCCTAACATCAGGATCGACGGTCCTACTCTGACAACCGTCCCCTCATTGACCAACACCTGGTGGACCAAGTGGGCAAAGCGCGCAGCTGATACCAAAACGTTCCCTGACAGATACACCTGGCATATGGAACCAGGCAGCACAGATCTCGAGACTGCATCTTTCAGACTGGACCAAGTCCGCAACGCCTACGGTCTTCCAGTGCGACGCATCGATATCAACGAGTATGGTGCCCCCGACGAGCAGATTCCATCTGGTGGTGCTTGGTACATCTCTCAGCTTGAACGTGTCAACGCTATCGGCCTCCGAGGTAACTGGTTCAACGGCGCTGGTCCCCTTCACGACTACCTTGCCGGTCTCGTTGGTAAGCCCGGGGCCAACACTACCTCGTACAGCTCTACAGCAGGCGGATACTACCCTACGGCCGAGTATCAAGTCTACAAGTACTACGCTGCCCAGACTGGCTGCAAGCTCGACAGTGCTCCTACCAGTGATAAGCAGGGATCCATTTACGCCACTGCTGGTAACGGGCTTCTCAAGATTCTTGCTGGCTCTAACAAGGCTACTGGCACCTGGTCCATCGAGGTCGATAATCTTACCAAACTTGGCCTACCTGCTAGTGGAAGTGTCCAGGTGCGCAAGTATATCTTCCCAGGAGAGGCGAACCACTTTGCCGAATATGATGCCCCTGTCAATGATGGACTGCTGAAGGTTACTTATACTGGTAACAAGCTCACGATTCCTGTGCCCTCGAATGACGACTTCAAGGCGTACGCTTTCCAGTTCGCCATTCCCGGAACCATCATGTGTTAAGGTAGCATGGTGGACGGAAGGAGGAGATGTGTAGCCTGAGATTTCTCAGTTGTTTGACTTCTGCAACGTCGTTCTAACTTCTGTTGGGGGAGTTCCTTGAATACGAGTCTCGGTAGCGATGTAGGTGCTTTCGTGCAGTACATAGGAGGTTACCACCACAAGTAGGAGATATAAATTGAATATAGGCCCGTCATTCTCTATGAACAGCTCACACGGTTAAGCAAAACAAAGGCCGAGTTGTGACTACTGGCGTGGAGGACAATTACTGCCACAAAATTAAGGAGATCAAGTAGCCATTTGTAGGAACGAGCAATACATCATCCCGTCTGTCAATTTCTAGACCCCAGAATTTGTTGATATCTGTGTGCGATAGTATGACTAAAGAGATCATCGTCGACTACTTCTCCCTAAGAACAGTAATCTGTGAAACCTTTTAACCCTTCTTCTCACCATAGGTCGTTTCCACCTATCTTCCACAAAAGTGATAGCTTTCAATCCGGCTACTTCAACCTGTCATCCATGCAGCAGAGGCCAATGCCAATCACAACATATCACCCCTTACAGAACGTTTTATAGAGCGAAAAATATTTCATTTGCTTACAGTAAGCTGCGAGTTATGCGGTTGGTGCTTAGCCCACGTCATCTTTCACTTTCCAATCCATGTAATCCAGGTTAGCAGCTTTCAACACAAATTTCAACCCCTGCAGTTCCCTTACCCTGCTTGAGGTAGGGCGCAGCAGCACAATGACAGTCAGGATTAATCTCGCAATCGAGACACGCCAAGCCTTCTCCAATCTGTGGTAAATAACAAGAACAGTTAGGCTGTGAGTTATTCTCCAGGTAACACCCGCTAGCTTCGGCTCGTCGTGCGGGAGCATCCCGCCTGTCTCACAATTCGGCATCGCCAAGTAAGCTCAGCCAGCCACGGGAGGGATACTACCCTGACATAATCTCGTATGAGCGGGGGAAGCTGAATGACCTAGAAACAACAACTTCGCACAAAACTGTTGACTGCTCGGTTTGGATTCAACCTGCATACTCGACGTTACCTATAATGGAATATTCACCGATACACAGTTCGGAAATCGATGCTATTCGACCCTTTCAGGAAGATCTGAGTAGAAGATCGAGCTGTCAGCTTTCATATACCCCGCTGATCACAGCATTTGGCAAACAACGGTGTGCCTGTTGTAACCCTGCAACGATCCACATCGTCGCTCTGCCCGTGAAACTGCATGTAAGACACAACAAATATTGTGCTCACCGCGATAAACAAACACATCGAGAAAAGCCTCAGTCAAGAACTGAACAGGTACACATGGTTGGGTTTTCTATAAAGGTGGCATTATCCTCTTTACTTGTACTCATCTAATATCATCTTTCGCACATCAATTTCCTAAACATCCATTCAAACGCCAACATGCTTCCTAACCTCTTCCTCTCCCTCGCTCTCTGGGCATGCGCAACCCAGGCATTGCCTACCCCCTCACCTGATGGCCCAGCTTGCGACTGTATCGGCACAAGGGATGGAGGCCCTGGCGCAAAGGAGTACATTTGTCGTGATGCTCGTCTGGGACCTGCTGTGTTGCCGACGAAGCTACCACTCGATAACCTTATTGAGACATACGATCGTCTCGGAGGAATGACACCCGGAGAGTTTCTGAGACAGTGGACAGATGACTTGGGTAATTGGAAGTGGCCCCCTCAGAATGGGTTCCAACTCGACGATGCAGGCAATGCCATCAATGGAAGCATGCTCATTCACCCTGGAACACTTGTCGATAGGTTCGGACACGAATACGGTATGTCTCCTATTCTTACAGAGCTCCCAATTCTAACAGTATCTAGGATCCTTCATCTCCGCCGCTGCTGCCCCCTATTCTCAACGAGCAATCCCCCCTTCCAACTTGGCCACAAACCCTGCTTCACCAGAGTTTCCATACAACTACCATGTGTACCGTGTTTTGAAACCACTTCCTGTGATTGGAGGTCCAATCGCGCCTTGGTTTGGTCAGCCAGGAATGGGTACTCAGTTTTTCACGGGCCAAATCGGAAACGTTCTGAAGTTGATTGAGCTGGGATACTTGAAGTCTGAGAATACGTCGATTTTGATCAATCAAAACGAGGGATGTGCGTAGATGCTTTTATGCGGCGAGTTTCATTGTAAATATTACTGGAAATATCATGGCCAGGATAGTGGCTGAATGAAGATAACGAAAAATAGACAAACGTTGTGTTGTTATTTCAAGCATGCAAGATGCCTCCAGACTAAGCTTGATAAGAATAGACGATACCTTGACACAACGCACAGTATCGGCCAGCTAAAGCCCACTTCTTAATATATCTATCACCTCAAGCTCACCAAGGTTGAACACCATCCTTATTCACAACCTTGCCAGTGTCCGCATCTCGTTTGCCTTCAACAACATCCTTGACGAAATGACTTCCAACTGACGGATCCAGCGCACCCATCTTCCTAAGAACCTCAGGATCCCCATTAATACTAGTAGCGAGGAATCCAGGAGCGATGGACCACACTTTAACATTATCCTCTTTTAAAGTCCGATGCCATTCTCTACAAGAATGTGGTGTCAGTTTCTGGAACTCGTGCTCTTTAAGAGTGCAACAGGCGAACAAGGACAGATACCTACCGCATCATCATATTCAGACCAGCTTTGGCACTTCTGTACGCCGGTACCGCGAATATAGTCTCCTTTGGCCAGCCTTTGGGCGGCGAATTATCCAGAAATGATTTCAACTCTTCACTACAAGTTAAAGAACTTGTGCCGCTCGTCATGAAGATGAGACGCGGATCATCAGATCGTAGGAGCAAAGGAACCAGTTCATGAGTTATCACGTTTGTGCTCGACACGTTGACGTCCCAGCTCTTTGTCCAGGCCTCTCGCAGGCTAAGCTTTCCAGCCAGATATTGCTGGTCAAACTGGGCGCCTACAATGTATAAGTAGTGAAATCTTCAAGACATGCAGTTAAATGATGGTTTAATAACAAGAAGCGCGATCTTACCAGCATTGTTAACCAAGACGTCCAATCTTCCGTAGGTGTCCGTAATTAGTTTTACCAAGGAGGTGATGGATTCGTCGTTTTGAATATCAATCTGCGCAGGACTGATGCTGCTCTTGGAGCTACTTAGCTCGGTACGCACTTTTTCAGCTGCAGACCTAGCTTTCTCAAGGGATCGTCCGCCGAGAAGGATCTCGTATGAGCTATCAGAGCTATAAAGAGCCCTCACTATCTCGTAGCCAAGGCCTGTATTGGCGCCAGTTATGAGAACAATGCGTTTGTCGGCCATGTTCATCAGCGGGTCAGGGGCTCTGTCAGACTTGGTGGTAAATTGAAGAGACCAAGAATATACCAAAGATGTCAAAAATTATGATAAACAGCAAGTGATGGTTTCTGATCACATCGAGCTGCGGGGCTGAGTCTTTTATGTCCCTTGGCCATCACGAGTGTGATATAACCGGCATAACATATGATCACACAACTTTGCGTTCTCATAGGGCCAAATATTAAGCGACTCTTGGATAACATGGATGAAGAAAGCGAGTGATACATTACCAGCCAATCAAAGAGAATGAGTTGATACGTCTCCCGGTACTCGGTTTAATTTTCTTGGTGTCTTAAGGATAGCATCGCGGTTAAATCGCAGTAATAACTCGCCATTGTTATATGTTGTGCATAGCCTCGCTGTCTGATGCGCGTCTTTCTTTCAACCAGACACACTCTGGTTCGGGTTTTTCATTGGTCTGCTTGGACTTTCTATCTACCTGGGCTGTTTCTAATCGTTTAAACCAATCTTGTTAATCTGAGGATACCACTGCCTTCAGATACCGTAGTTTCCAATCCGAATCATTCATTGACAAGTTACACCTGCATTATCTCCCAATAAAGCAGCCCACCTTCAATGATATGGAAACAGCTGAGAATGTTTAGTGATAATGGCGTCATGCGCTCAGTAAATAGACGCTGTAAATTAAGAGAAACAGCTGCAATGAAGACTCCGAGTCTCTCGGCGATGATGATACAACTGTCGCCATGGGACTGTTTGACTTGGCGAATACCCCAGAGCAGAAACTTTGGGCCATGTCGATCATGGACAAGGAAGGGTTATTGCTAACGCAAAATAAGAATGGGAATTTCCGGAGGCTTAGTGTATTCGCAGTACAGGATCAGGATTGGTTTAGAGCAGGTGAAGAAAAGGAGATAGTACTTATATGACTTCGGAGACCTCATCAGCCCAGAAATACAATACCACATCGATGGTAAGAAGTGTGTACCAACTTGGTACACCGACGCAAAAGAGGGTAGAAAGAGCATTTACAGGTCACCCTAGTATAACTTTCACTGCCTAGAAGATTCACTCTAGAGTAACCAAGACCAAGTTGTCGGTAGTTGCCAAACTGTAGGCTTTATACTAGGCAGCATTATCCAACATAGATATTTGTCTAACTGGATGATCGTGCAGATTTTCCTCACAACTTTCTGATTGAATGCCGGAAAATACGTTAACCGCAGCCACTCTTTGCAAGCTGGCTTGAAGATTAAGGTCTCATCAGATCCTTTTCTTTACCTTCAACATCATCCCACATCGTGGCTTTGCTTCCATACCCAGTTCTTGAAACACAATATCACCGAACGTCTCGTCAAGATTAGTGAACGTAGTCTTGGCCTTCGCGTTCGGCTTCAACCCCGCACATTCAAAGTCATAGTCCCTTATTGTCATGATGAGAATGATCTTCAACTCGTTCAGGGCCAAGTTCTGACCTAAACATGCACGAATTCCCCTGCCAAACGTGCGGAAATATGATTTCGGAATGTCCTCTGAGCCAAGCCAGCGCTCTGGTTGGAAGCGTGTGGCATCAGGGAAGTACTTGGGGTTATAGTGTAAATCGTGTCCGTTCAGTGCCAGCACGCGATTATCGCCGATGGGAAATTCTTGACCGTTGTGAGTTACTGATACGCTTTGCTCTGTTCCACGGACTCCAAATCCAACAGGGAACAATCTCAGTGTTTCCTTGATGACTGCCTCGGTATATGGCAGCTCCTGAAGCTTGTGAGGAGATCCGACAACAGTATCAACTGCGTTTTGGAAGTTGGTGCCAAGTACCTTATCATGCTCTTGGCGCATTCTCTCAACAACGCCAGGTGCTTTAGAGAGAAGCATGTACATGAACTATCGAGTTAGTATGGGGTGACGACAAAACAGCAGACCACTTACACATAAGCTATCAGTTGTTGTTCCGTGGCCTCCAACAAGCAAGCCTTTAATACTACTATAGTTAGTCTCCAAGCACCCAAGCATCAATGAAGTAGCTTACTTGGTAAGTAATAGTCTCTCGTCTTCCTTGGAGAGTTTGACCTCCTTTGTCACTTCCTGATCTTTCTGAGCTTCCACGTGCTGGAGTAGCATGAGATCTAGAATACTATTTGGATCCCTTCGCGAGGGCACAATCTTTTCGTCGAGCAAAAGCTGAAATCGCTCATAGATCTTCCCCAGTATCGAAGGATGAAGTCGACCCAGAACTTGCCGCTTTCGCCACTGCGCTTTAATCTGGGCGACAGGATTGTAGGCAAAGGTGATATCTGTCTGCCTAGACATGATTTCAATCATCTCTCGAAGGTCAGCCAAGTCCTGGCTACCGTTGGTCTGAGCATGAAGGGGAAAATTGAAGATGATCCTGGCAATTACGTCGAACACTAGCTTCGCTGCTGTCTCCTCCATTGAAAATGTCTCACCCGTCTCGGCCAGGTCATCGAGTGTGCGTCGAAACAGCATACACTCATCCACCATAAGATCTGTCAAGCTGTGGATTTGCGACCACGAGAAAGCCGGGGCCATAGCGTGGTGAAGTTTCTTCCAGAGTGGCCCGTTGCTTGTAGCGATTACGTCGCGTCCAATGATTGGGCTCATGAAGTCATCGGCCATCGTGTGGATGGGGAATGGCTTCTTGACCGCGACTTGCTCAAGAAGATCGGGTGTCGTCAAGACGGCGGATGGAGGACCGATAGGCCAAAGGTCAAGGTAGAAGACGCCCTCCAGGTTGTATCGTCGTGCAATCTCGGTATAGTACAATTGTGGGTGACAGTTTGGCGGCATCAAACCTGCAACTTCTCCCATGACTTTGAGGTGGCCAAACAGCCAGCTGTGTGGTGGACCAGGCTATACAAGTCAGCGTTGAGTTGCGGCAAGGACATTGATGGGCTGTCAAATACCAGATTGCGATAGAAGCGACGCTGTTGATATCCTTTGTACAGCAGCTGAAGAAACCAAGCAGACACCAGCGACCAGGCCACAAAGACAACTGGCCGTTGCATGGCCACACTGACTACTGTGTCTAGAGCCATAATGAGCGTTGATGAGTTAATCTCTCATTTCTTTCGATGATGAAGAGAAGAAGAAAGGAAATGGAAGCGGATGCGGAGAGAATATGAAGGACAAGAGATCGGACCTGAGTGAGGCAAAGCGACCAATCAAACATGAATCATTTCCATTTTTGATGGAACAGATCCCAGTTTAGTGTTCCCATCCCCAGGCTACTCAGGCTAGTGCTTATCACAAGATGAGAGGCTTACAAAGGATCGAGTGGATGACTGGCTGGTTTCCTCGCTTTCAAGGATCTTAGTCGCCTAACCCCTGTTTGTGTAATCATCATTTGAGGCGATGCTGAGTGATAAAAGACAAAGGCAAGCGGGGGAGTGTTACCCTAAACACGTTGCAAGAATGCTTTCAATGTTCTGTGATTAACTACATATCTATCAACACCAAATTATTAATCATGAGTCTACATCGGTGCCTTACTTTTGCTCAGGTCTTGGGAATAGATCCTTGTACTGTAGCAAAGCCTCCTTGAAATTCAACGGCTTTCGTCCCGTCAACTTCTCCACATTATCATTCGTCTTGCCCATTGACCCATTGGCGATCATCTCACCACAACACATCAAATCACCAATACACAACTTCATCGGCAACTGCGAGAAGTCTCCAAAGAAATCTGTGGGAAGTCCGTGATCCAACCACCACTTCTTGAGTTCCTCATCGGGCATGTCGACAACCTGGCCCTTGTATCCTGTCTGTTGACACATCCACTCAAAGATCTGTTCGTTGGTGATGACTTCTGGGCCTGTGATTTCGTACACGGTGTTTTTCTTGCCGCGACCAAGTAGAAGAGCAGCGAGAACGTTTCCACAGTCTTCACGTGCGACGTAGGCACCACCCTTGCCGTGGGTGTTGATAAGCCAGCGATCGCCGCAGAATTTCCAAGAAGGGGCGAACAGGGTTGGGATGTTATCCACATAAAGAAAGTTACGTTGAATGCTGTAGTCGAGCCCTGAAGCGTAGATGATTTGCTCGATGTAGTGGTGGTCGCGAGGGAGAAAGGGAATGTCCTCCTCATTCTTGGCATCAGTGCCGGCTCCGACAAAGGAGGTGTAGCAGACACGTTTGACACCACATTTCTTTGCGGTGTCGACAACAGTCTGGGCCTGCCTTCTTCTTCCCTCGCCGAACAACCAGGTAGAAATCATAGAGACAGCCTCTGCTCCCTCAAATGCAGTTTCTAGGCTATTGACATCGTCGTAGTTGGCAGTGACAATCTTGGCGCCTTTGTCGGTCCATTCTTTACGCAGGTCCTCAGGGATGGCCTCTTGTTTATAGGTTGTAAAGACGAGTTCGTCGTCTGGTTGGGCAATCTTGCAAGCGAAACTGGCAGCGATCCTGCCCAGGTTTCCATCAGCGCCTGTGAGAACGTACTTGGGCATTTTGCGGATGTAGTTGGAGGTTGAACGCGATACAGAGGATTTGAGAATGTTCATAGCTTGAGTGTCAAGGGATAACAGAGAAGCATAGCGCTACGGTCAGTTTCTATTTATATCGTAAAAAAAAGTACCAACTCCAGATATGACCTGATGCTCCTCCGTGCCATCTCCCAGTTAATCACACCAGCCATGGCCCACCATCACACGCGATCTCTAGGAACTAGACCGAAGCTGGATCGTGCAATCGCTCAATTGGGCTGTGTATTTCCGAACGAAACCCGAGGCTCCGTCACCCCATGTAATGGTCAGATATCGAGATCCACAGTCACATTGATGACTTCACAAATGGTGTTAGTGGAAGGTGATGAATGAGATGATGTCTGATTTAGCTCTACAGGGTTGCTATCGTCTGATGTGAAGTTTCTGACTAGATCGAATAGTGTAATAGATGAGGTGTATTCATTCAGACCACTTTCTTACACCTTGGCATTGTGTGGCAGGAATGCACCTGCAATTGCCATTGAAGCTGCTTCAGCATTCAAGGGCCTCAACCTCTCATCATTCACTAGATATGACGTGGGGAACCATGATGGAACATCTTCACCCAAAGCCATGGCAGCCAAAGCCTGACCTGTCAACCAACACTTGTCCATACCATGCCCATTGAATCCTGCAGCAATCCACTCCTGAGAGCCGGTTCGTCCTGTGAACTCCTTGGACAGGTTTCCAACGAAGGGGCGTCCGTCACCCGTAAAACCCATGATCCCAGACCAGACAGCTTTTGTTTTCGCCTCTTCAACATCACTGAATATCTTGGGAAGAATAGAAGTGATATGGTCGTAGGCTGTTTGAGCCACAAAAGAATCGTCGCTGGATAAGAGATTGGTAACTTCTTGACTCTCTCCTCCGATAAAAATGTCTCCCGATTTAGTATTCTGTTGAGCATAATAAAGTCCAGATGTTAGACGGGTCGATTGCGGGTCAAAGCTACCAGTATGCATCTTGGCCCATGAGTAGACATCTCCTAGATTGGGGAAAGAAGGTCCTGGGTTCTGCACCGACATTGTTCCCTTGAGAGGGAAAATCTTGGCAGTCAGGTTTGGGAGAAGATGGGAAAGGTAGCCGTTTGTGCAGTGAATGACCTTGGCCGCGTTGATAGAACCTCGGGGAGTTTGAAGAGTGTATCCATTGCTCTCGTTGTAAGAGATAGAAGTTACGGGGGTTTTGGTCTCCAATGTCAGTCTATCCTTGTGTGTAACCAAAAGGCGTTTTTGAAGAGCAGTGATGAGTCTATAGGGCCACAGGGCAAACGCGCCTTGCTGCTCACAGACTGCAACGCCATCCGAGTATTTGTACTTTGCCTATACAAGATGAATATTGTGTCGCTCATGGTGATGGCAAGAACTTACCTTGAACTCGTCCGCATCTTCAACAAGATTATAACTGATCTTACCCTCTCCCACTGAATCTTGGAGCAGTTTGAGACTCCGCTTAGCTTCTTCGAGCGTTCTCTTATCACCAAAACACCCAGTCGCGTTAACTTGTCGTAACTCGACAGCGACACGCTCTTGTTCGTCAAGTTGAGCCACTACCTCTTGCAGTGCAGCAATATTCGCCTCACTGAAACGATAAATCTTGATCGCCTCTTCCATACCGACTGTATCCACGAAATGCTCAAACATATCGCCAACGTCGGAGACGAGATGACCCCCATTACGGCCTGTTGCTCCACTGCAAGCAGTCCTGGCCTCAAGGATCGTGACTCGTAAGTCAGAACCCGAGGGAGACGACAGGATGGCGTGCGCAACACTCGTACCTGTGACACCAGAGCCAATAACGGCGATATCGGTGGTGGATGGTAGAGTGTCCGACTGTACGTCAGCAACAGACGCAGGAGGGAGTTGCCAAAATGCACTCGTTGGGTTGACCGAGGGTAAACCAGGAGTTATGGAAACTCGGTCTTTGATAAGATCTGCAGGAGCTGTGATGTGTTAGTCTGGCCATGGTTTCATCTGATAGCAGCACGATAAGGGTGGACATACACGTAGACATGACGGGCGTTTTTTCTTCTTTGGTTCTTGTGTGGCAGGGTTGTATAGAAGCGAAAAGATGGATGATCAGAGTGAAAACTTGGAAGATAACAGCAAGATCCTCTCCCAGTACTTATGCCCCGATATCTTATCCTTTACACCCCTGACCGGTTTCACTTCCGACGATACTATCATCAGATTGACTTTCTGTGAAAAGAACCCTCCGGCGGAGCATTTGAATAAGGAGTCAACGCAGCTACCCACGCTATCCCCCTTCCGGTCAGTCGATTGCACTTTGATGCACACCGGGCTAATCGGTATCTCTGCTTTCCAGGATAGCGTATCATTTCCCCGCAATCCCCGCCGGGACTTATCTCGACTAGTTTGAGATAAGGGGGGTCCCGGCAGTTTAAAGTAACTGGCCACTTCATTTCGACCGACGCCATGAGTTGGTGTTGGTTGATGGAAAAGCTATAAAGAGTGTCTTTCTGGAAAGACAAGTTTTCATCAACCAAGATTGTTTCGTTTCTTCATAATTGACTTGAAATCCATACAGATACTATCATCATGGATGATCCAACTTCAACACCAGCATCAGTTCATCCTCCTTCCTCAGACCCCTCATTCTGGGCCCCTGGAACTGTGTTGCTCGAAGACTGTAAGTTTCAAACCCCCCTGTCAACGCTTGGGGAAAAGGCGACGCTAACCATCCGCAGTACAATCGCCTTCAGAGGATGTTCTCCTCCACCCGTGTCCCACCTCAGATCCCAATGATCCCCTGAACTGGGCATCTTGGCGTAAAGGCCTCAACTTTTCCCTTGTCTGCTTCTACGTCTTCATGACCTTTGTTCAGCTTGACATTGGCTTCACGGCCTGGCAACAGCAACAGGAGGAGTTGGGTTTCGGCGTTGGTATGTTGAACCAGGCAGCGGCCGTCAATTATGCTGCTCTGGCTATCGGATGCCTCTTGTTCATCCCCTTTGTGCACAAGTATGGTCGTCGACCGGTGTACATCTTCAGCACAGCACTCCAATTCGGAGCTTGTATCTGGTTTGCTGTCACCAAGACGAAGGGGGACATTATTGGAAGTAACCTGATTTCTGGCCTCGGTGGTGCCATCAGCGAGACTATTGTCCAAATCACAATCGCCGACATGTTCTTCATTCACCATCACGCTGCCATGAACGCGTGGTACTTGTTTGCCACGTTTGCTGGTGCATATCTTGGCCCAGTGGCTTCAGGCTACATTGTCGACTCTCAGGGATGGCGATGGATGTGGTGGTGGTGTGTCATCTTTTTCGGTGTGAACCTGGTTCTCGTCGTACTGTTCTTTGAAGAGTCCAAGTACATACCCGTTACTCAAGGCCAGACACCAGCATCGGAAACATCTGCAGCGCATCACGAGGATGCCTACAGCGACGTCGATAGGGTCAAACCAATAGATACGAAGGACGGACTTGTCCCTGCTGAACAGGTCCGATCGCACGTCCAGATCGACCCTACTATCCGCATGAAGCCGCTCCACCAGCGTCTTTCTTTCATTACCAAGAGCGAAGGCTCTATGTTGCACCACTTCTACCAACCCCTCGTTCTGCTTGTTAAATTCCCGGCCATCACTTATACGGCCATCACGTTCGGAAGTCTCCTGGCTTGGTTCGCCATCATCATTTCTATCCAAGCGACATTCTTGTTTGAACCCCCCTACAACTTTTCGGCCGCTGGGGTCGGACTTATGAATCTGCCCCCCTTTATCGGTGCAATTTTTGGTGTTATTTTCTCTGGAACCCTCAACGATAAGTCAATCGTGTGGCTATCCAAACGAAACGGAGGTGTTTATGAGCCTGAGATGCGTCTATGGCTTGCTTTACCGGCTGCTATTATTGTCCCTGGCGGTATTTTGATGTTTGGTATCGGACTGAGCAAGGCAAGTATCAATTCTTCATCCATCCACACATAGTTGCGTTACTAACCGTGACCAGTCCGCGCCATGGCCTCTCCTTGCTGTAGCGATCGGAATTTTTGGATTTGGCATTGTGATTGCCAGTAATATCGCCTTGTCTTATGCTATGGACTGCTATCATGACGTAAGTTTCCAAAAGAACTCTCCCTGATGCCCCAACTCTCTCCTGAAACCTAGGTCGTGACACTAACTCATAATCATAGGTCATTGGCAATGCCATCGTAAGTGTTGTTGCCTCACGAAACATCTTCTCCGTAGTTGTCCTCTTCGCCCTCGAGCCCTGGACTCGCGGTATGGGCGTTCAAAACTTACACATTCTCTGTGCTGCAATCGCTTTTCTTATACATCTCCTGCCTATTGGGCTCATTATCTGGGGTAAAAAGTTCCGAGTCAAGTCGGCAGAATCATACAAGGTCATGGCCACCAAAGAGCCATCCCACCGGGATTTCTGACGCTTTGAACCCGTCTCATTTGTCTGTTCTGGAAATAGGGGGAACTCGCTGTGATATTTGCATTAATTAGTAAAGAAACTGAAATCTAGTAGTATGATGCTGAGTCGCTAGTCATTTTATTTGCAACCGTGCACTTGATGTTTCATTAATTCTCCGTACTATCGAGAGGGCGCGTGATTGTAAATTGTAATGATTGAACGACTATCACAATCTGACTAGCTATAACTGGCTAGATGTCACACTACAAGACCAGTGCCGCATCAAGGCAACGCAGAAAGACCAAACCAGCCCGTTTACGAAACCCCGCACGAGTCGTTTCTTCGCCACATCATCTCCATCATCCGCAACTCTTGATTGGCCATCTTCACATCTCTACGCCGGAACCCCCGTACTTCTGGACCGTATCTTGAATCTTGGATCCCGACCTTGTCCAAGACTTCCTTGACAATCGACCCATTATGCCCGTAAATCCGCACCGCGCCTGTGACCGATGCTATAGCATCAAAGAACGCTGTGAATGGATACAGAGCACTGTTTGTGCTCGTTGCGACAGACTCAATCTGGACTGTCGTACCAAACGACCCCTGAGAAAACCAGGTCGTCCAAAGCGATCGCTGCAACGAACACCTCTGAATCTCGCATGTGCTGAGATCGCCGATAAGAAATCACTTCAGCTTGCATCTTCAACTGTCCCTCGCTGCATACCAGTGATTGCAGACCTCCAGCCGTCAGATCGACAAATCATTCAGAGCATCCTGTTTAACGACAAGTTACTTGACTTTTTCCTGATCGGACCCAGCTTTTGGGAGCAGCATCGAGCTTTTCTTCTCGCAAACTTTACTGTTTCACGACAGATTCTCAAGGATTCGTATCTTGCGCTTGGTCTCGCATTCCAGGAGAGCCTCAAAACAGATCCTACACATCAAGACGAGACACAGCTCATCGATAAACATGCGTCGTCGGCTCTAGTACAACTGAGGAAATATCGCCTCGGTAGCCAACAAAGTATTTCCGAATGCCTGGCTCTAGGCGCCATGATCGTATCCTTCACATTATGCTCAACATATACGAATTCATCAGCAATATGCTACCAGACCTCCATGGAAGTCGCCCACATGCTCTGCCAGGCCCAAGTCATGAGGACGTGTATATTGATACTGATCCATCGATTACGGTATCCATATGGAACCAACGACTGTGCAGCAATCGCCTTGGCCAGAAGCATTCTTACCCATCTGCATTTGATACAATCAGCGACTGAAAAACGGGTTCTGTCAATGGCGTTGCCTCTCGTTGTGGCTTGTGCGGAGATAGAGGACGAGGACGAGAGAGAGGTATGGCGTTCTCGTATATATGACTTATCTGGGTATTCATCAAATTATGCTACTGGTTTAGAGAGATTGATTGTATCGGTATGGGAGAAAAGAGCAAGGAGGAAGAGGCTGGGCAATGCGATGGCTCCAGGTATATACTGATAGATAATGAGTCTGTATTTTAGATCCGACCTTTATTTGGAGCCGTATTTAACTCTGTATTTGTAAATGAGTTGGAACGCGACATGCCATTATCCTTAACTGCCGTCTTGAAATGTCTGTCCTTGAAAAAGAATCAGTTTCTCGGCATGTAACAATATCCCTTATCGCCACTCCTCATCGATCTCTACCAAAGCCCCATAACCACCCTTCTTCACAACCTCTGTGTCAACAATAAGCACAGCCATGAATTTGGCACCTTTCTCCTGACTGTTGTTCTTAGAAACTGTGTGATGGCAGCCCGGCAGCTCTCGGAAGCACTGTCCTACTTCATAGACCTCTGGCGGGTTCCCATTCATCCCACTGAGCAGACTACCCTCAAGGATGTGAGCGACGACAGTGGCACCGGCATGACGGTGAGGAGGAGTCCATCCACCGGGGCCATATGTGACTTCTATGGCAACGATGGATTTTCCAGGTGCGTTTTGGAGCTCGTAGTCGTATAACAGGTTGATGGATTCCCGGGATCGGGTGCTGTAGGAAGTCAGATGAGTAAACAGTGTAATTGAAGAGGATAACATGGAATCACCTGTCTTCGATATTCTTCTGGTCTGCCATTCTGATCTTTTGCTTGTGATTTATTTGAATTGGAGATATGGGATTGTGTCTTGACGTGATTAGTTTGGGAGATAAAGAGTTGTCTTATATAGAGTTACGACTTACTCTAGTCCGCCACTTCGAAGCACGATCAACATTTGTCGGTTCTTCTCAACAAATGCCGTCAGGTTCTTGATTGTTGAGCCCGTCATGGCAAATCCCATACCCGTTGGATTAGGCAATCCGGACATCATGAACGGGAACCCGGGTATCCGGGTATTCTGCCCCGCACCATTTCCCGCCGTCAAGCGTCAAGACTGATTCAGTGGACCCCGTCATGCCATGATGCGATCCATGAATTGGATAAATTACTGCTATTGGCATTCGTGTTCATTTCTCGGTGTATATTCCCTACCACATCTCTCCCACGACATATTATATCTTTCAAGTTCACCATGAGAGCCGTTCAGATCCTGGGAGACAAAACGTCTCCCAACATCATAATCAACCAGTCCATGCCCACCCCCCAACCAGAAAAGAACCAAATTCTCATTCGAGTACACGCGTCCGGCGTCACTCGTGATGAAGTTCTCTGGCCCGAAGTATATGACACACCCTCTCGCATCCCCGGTCACGAGTTATCAGGTGTCATATCTGCTTTCGGGCCTGACTATAATGGCCCTCTCGAAATTGGCCAGGATGTTTATGCCGCTATAGGTGCAGATCCAGGCCGAGGTGAGAGCCAGGCGGATTATGCGATTTGCTATTCAAAAGAAGTCGCGTTAAAGCCCAAGATGTTATCCCATCCAGAAGCAGCAGCGTTACCTATCCCGCTTCTCACGGCCTGGGAGGCCATCGTGGATCATGCAAACGCCAAGCCCGGGACGCGATTGCTCATCACGGGAGCATCCGGTGCGGTTGGAAGAATTGCCGTATCTCTTGCTACAGAACTCGGTATCGATGTCGTAGCACTGGCTTCTTCCAAACACAATGAATTGCTGGAAAAGCTAGGTGCGAAAGAGGTAGTTGATTACCAAAGCTCAGGATGGGAAACCCGTGTCAAAGATGTCGACGTTGTTTTTGACACTGTTGGTGGGGACGTATTGGCCAAGTCATGGGATGCTGTCAAGCCAGACGGTATCCTTGTTACTGTAGGCGATCCAGCTCCATCCTGGGCATTTGACAGCTCCCAGCCGGCGGAATTGGCGGACCATCCAAATGTAAGGTACAAGTACTTTATCTTTGTTCCAAACTCGGACAGGCTTGCCGAGGCGTCTGCTCTGATCGACTCCGGAGCAGTCAAGCCTTTGGAGGTAGTGACATATCCCTTTGAGAAAGCCAAAGAGGCATGGGAGCATGCTCAAAGAAGAAACCGGGGAGGAAAGGTTGTGATTGACTTTTACGAAGGATGATAACAGTAAATAAATACAGGATAGCATAATTTTGAAGTAGTCACCATTGGGTGTCAAATAGTGAATTATATCTTATTGCAATATGAATATTGTAAGTACCTATTAGCGACTTTCACAGATAATCACAGATGTTCACTTATCAAGCATACGCTTGCGTTTTCTCCATTACATGAATATCAAAGCTGCATTTCAACCAAGCAGTATAGCAAATTATATATCATCATTATCATAAACCTTAGACTCACGCTCCATTCATCCACTCATTACCATCCGTGTCCGCTCCGAAATTATACCACCCACATAAATCCTCCATAGACCCCAAAGAAGTAAGAACATCGCCAGCTGGCTCTGACCCGCCCACAGACTGTCCCCCGCTATGTGACAAGCTAGGAATATCACTAGATTTCGGCGTATTACTGACCTCCGTTGCCTTTCTCTTCACTCCTAACACATGACGAGCAATCGTCTGGATTTCCTTCACATTCTTTGCCGTCCTGGGCCATATCTCGCCTATCGCTTTGAGACATCCGATTGTCAATCTGATCTGATCCCTTGCCACAGCCAGTGCTTTACCTTGGAAGAGATAGTTGCAGGCTGATAACAACGCAAGCGTCCCTTCACTGACCATACATGTTGTGAAGGGCGAGTGATGGAATGGCCGGACAGGTAAAGCGAGCAGTCGGATCTGGGCATTGACCGACTTGAGGATTCGGACTGTGTGGACATTGATCAGGTCAGGTTTTGCTGTTTCTGGTGGTGGTTCTCTGGCGCAACTGGAAACGTTCTCGATGGGATTAAATCTCAAGTCCGATAATGGTCTATGTAAACCGATCGTTGCACTGAGATTGTCAGTATCTGTTATCCATAACTGCAGATCACTTACACGTGAACAACCAGGTGTGCTTGGTACATCAACTCATCAATCGTCCCATCCTTGGACATGACCGGCTTGCGATCTTTGGGTAGTAAAAGCACCCAAGCGTCGATGATGGAGTCTGCGGACTGAATGATAGACTCGGAGTCTTCTTTTGTTGCCAATTTTGGCGTTATAGATATTGCTAGTGCAGCGCATTGTACAGCGCCAATCAGGTAGGTGAATGATGAAAATGATTCGTCTTCGGTAAACTCGCGAGACTCGAAATCATCCATCGTCTTGGGTTCGGGGATGTTCTGGATAAACTGTTAGAGCATAAAGACGGGCCCATCACTGATCAAGTACTTGCCCCTGACTCATATTCAGATTCTTCACATGGAAGATCAACTGTCGCCTCAATGTGAAAGGTCTCAAAATTCATCACGCCCAGTGTTCCGGCATAGAATGCATCCACCAAGAACAACATCCACCAAGTCCGTCTCCAACACTCGGTTAGAACGGGATCACCAGCGCCGTTGTTGACTGCGAATTCTTGGTGTTGCATGCCCAGCTCGACCGCAGCGTTGACAGCAGCGTCCATCTCTCTCTTCGCTTCATCTTTGTAGGTATACCAGAATAAAGCCATCGAGTACAAAAGCCGGGATTGAATCAAGATAGGGTCTGGTATTGATCGCTGCGAAATGCAATAAAGAACGTGACTGTTCAATAAATCAGACCATTGGCGCGTGCTATAGAGATGCCCGATCAATCGCATGACGGCAATGAGAGGATCAAAGTTTAGGTGAAACTGTCCTTGGCTGATTCGGAGAAAATGCTGACGAGGTAAAATGAAAGGATGAAATGAGTGAAATTTTCTATAATATAACTTGATAAGGGCGTCTGTCTCCAGATTTTCAACGTGTAGTTGAGGTGTGCCAGGGGAGAGTGAAGGTGTCTGACTGGTGATACTCTCATAAGTGGTGTCATTCACACCATTCAGCATATCAACCACCGACTGAATATCCAGCTCAGGCACAGCCAGGTCGTCGCTCGATAAGGAGAACTGCGGAGTACCATCACTTGACCTGCCATCAGCCCCCGTAGCGAGACGTTTCCGTCTTTCCGCCAAAGCCGCACGATCAAGACCACCGCGTCGCGAAGCAGTGTACTGGCATTGTTTCCCCAAGGAGGTACACCTTGTACACTGGGGTCTTATGGCGTCGCACTTCACATGCTTGGAGCGACACTGAAGACACGCCAGGGACGAGCGTGTATTGGTACGGGTTTGCGCGGGTATGGTATCTGATTGATCCATGGGAGATTGAATGTGTGTGGCATGGGAGAGAAATGGAGCTAGATTCAACGGATTGATCGGGAAAAGCTTGTCTGTCAGTTGTCAAGCGGGGGTCGGGTATCCGGGTATTCGGGAATGCCGGGGGACGATGGAGTAAACCCGTACGACAGGGGTGAGCATAGGGTAGGCAATCCGGGAATTGGTGTGTCTTGTTATGAGGATATTCGTTTAATTACACTGGATATCCTGGATGTTAATAAAGCAGCTAATATCGCCAGTAGTTTCTCTCATGGAATCTTCAGACACATACCAAACAATTGAACAAATCAATCATCAACACATTCACATTCGGAATGACAAGCACAATCGTTATTGTCGGGGCAGGCTTTGCGGGCCTTTGGGGTGCCCTCGCCGCTAAACGTCTGATCAATATCTCTAAAACAGACTCCATCAGGATCGTCATGATCGCACCGGAACCCTCGTTAATTCTAAGACCAAGATTATATGAACCTAAGCCAGAAGCCATGTCTTACCCTCTGCAAAACCTGTTGGACGATGCAGGCATAGAATTCATACAAGGAACGGTCAAGGATATCGACACCAATGCACACTCCGTCTGTGTCTACTCACCCAACGGAGATTTGGAGAGCATCACCTACACCCGGCTTATTCTCGCTGCTGGAAGTATTCTCAGTCGCCCAAAGAACATCGCTGGACTTGGTGAATACGCGTTCGACATCGACTCCTTGGAATCGGCCACGGCATTTGACCAACATCTCCAAGTCCTACCGTCATTGCCATCTACCCCCGGAAGAGACACGGTTGTTGTAGGAGGCGCGGGTTTCACGGGCATCGAACTCGCCGCAGAGCTAGCCTCGCGACTATCTCACCTCTCCAATCCTCGCATCGTCTTGGCCGGCGAGGGAGATGAGTTGCTAGGTCCAAAAACTCATAAAATCATTGAAAGAGCATTGAGACAATTGGGTGTGGAGATCAAGCTTGGATCCCGGGTCAGCAAAGTTGACGAGAAAGGAGTAACGCTCGCATCCGGAGAACACATCGAAGCCTCAACCGTGGTTTGGACAGCAGGAGTAAAGGCATCACCGCTCACCCAACAGATCCCAAGTCCCAAAGATAGGTTGGGCCGTATTCAAGTCGACCAGTATCTCCAAGCCGACCAAGTCAAACATATTTTTGTCGCTGGAGATTCTGCCTACGCTTTAGCCGACAAAGATCACCACATCTTGATGTCCTGCCAACATGCCCTTCAACTTGGCCGTGTCGCCGGACACAATGCCGTAGCAGATATGCTAGGTCAGAAGATGGTCAAATACTCACAAGAAGCGTACGTCTGTCTTCTTGATCTGGGATCATGGGGCGCATGTCTTGCTGTTGGGTGGGACACGGATATTCTCCTTACGGGAAAGTTGGCGAAGCGGGTCAAGACATATGTTAACGAAGAACGGATTTATCCGCCTGCTGGAGTCAAAGAGGCACTTGAAAGTGCTAAACCGTCGAGCTTGCAATCCTTGAAGTGGACGGTTTTGGTTCTGTCAATATGGGCTAAATTGTTGAGGATGCTGGGCTGGTGGTAGTATGGGAGTATGGGATGAGTGGGAGATTTTTGTATGTAATACGGTGGTTTGATTTTGACATCTTAGACCTATTTGCTTTTAGAATTAATCAATCGACTTCTTTCGTATCTTGAACAGCGCACAGCATACGCAATGATGGCTGCGATGAATTGTGTATAATCCCCCTTGCAGACAGACAATACGATACATTCACAAGTACGTACGGTTTGGATGCTAAAATTGACTTGATGATCACTAATCACTAACCCTACACAACTATTAGCCAACACACTGCATTACTCTTGTTGCAGTACCGCGTGTTGCATCTTCTCTCTCCGTAACATCTTTCTCAACAATCCAACAATGCTGTCCTTTGCCTTGGCCCGACTACGACCCTTCACTCCCTCCGTTTTCGCAGCAACAGGCTCCAAGTCATCAAAGAAGAACGAGTCAAACAGATTGTTTGAAAATCTGCTCTTTAAGTCCTGCAGGGTCCAGCCAGCTTCCTTTCCAATTTCCTCAAGAGTCTTCAAGAAATCAACCCTCTCCTGCTTGTAGTCCACATTCTTAAGTCTTTCCACCCATGGTTTACCATCAACAGTGTAGTCATACCATTCCTTTGCCCAATGCGGACGAGTCTTCAGTCTCTGACCCGTTGATGGATCCTTGAGTGCCAACCACTTATCGAGGACAGACTGAGCAAAAGGTTGCCAGATATTGGCAGCGCCGTACAGCGTGAGCACTTCAATGCTGCATGTACCCAGGGCATTGCCTCGCTGAGGTGCCATGATCACGTCACTGCCACCCATGATGCGCATTTCGAGAGGCATACGCATGGGGCACTTTTCGCTGTTTGCGTAGGTCAGAAGAATGGCATCCCACCAAGCTTGTTGAACTGGCGCATAGTCGATGGTACCAGGGGGACCATTCTTCTTAGCGACAAGAGGCATTTCAACCTCAACATTACGAACTCGAACATTCTGGATCGCTCGTTGAAAGTGCAAGGCATCCGGAAGGAATGTTTTGACGCTCTTCTCGGGGAGTGCAGATAATGCAGCCTTGGAAATGAGAGTGACGCTAGCCTCAGCAAGATCAGTAACATTGATGAGATCATTGAGAACCTTGGCGTTCTGCAAGACATTCATAAGAACAGTCTGGAAGAACGAGATGAAAATCTGAGCATCATCGGGGAAAGATTTGACGCCTTTTGGGTCAGTCGTGTTATTCCAGGTATTAACCCATGCGTAATCAGAATAAGGAAACCAGAACCACTCCGAATAGTAGTCATTTGTAGCACGTCGCTCAAAATCAGCTTGGTAACTTTGCTTTTCAGCGGGCGTCAAGGTCTTCCAGTATTTGAGCAGCGCCGGTGGGATGGACTTTTCATCCATTCCAGGTGGTGGAGGGACGGCTCGGATGACGGGCATCTTCTTGGGAGCAAGCAGAGCATAAGTCATGGGAGGAAACTCAAGAGTGATGTGAGTGACAACACCCATGAGACCGAAACATCCACTTGCTGCTCGTAGATGCTCAGGTTTGTCCACGCTTCGAACTTCACCATTTGCATCAACGTATTCAATCTTCCGGACAAGGTCACTAAGTGTCTGGTTTCGACGACCAGCACCATGACAAATTGGAGCATTACTACCACCGATGGTAATCTCGACCATGATGACGTTAAGAGGGATAGTTGCTTTATTGTTCCTGATACACCAACGGCGAAGTCTCTCGTTTGTCGTAGAGCAACCGACTTTGACAAGATAATTGTTCTTGTCACGTGGCTTGATCTTTTTGTCTGTGGAAAAAGAAATTTCCTCAAGCTCAGTTGGTGGAGGTTCTTGGAAGGGCAGAGATGACGTGTTTGGTAGTTTGGTGGCGGTCTCGAGGTTGAGCATGGAGATGAGAATCTGACCATTCTTGCCAAAGATCGGGGACCAGGAGTGACCTGTAAAATTTAGCCAAGTAGCTCCAGGGTGGAAGTGAAGAACCTACGATAACCTGAGCATCGGACACTCATGTTGTGTTCCTTTGCATACTTGACGATAGTGCAGATTCCCTTAGTTGAGTTCGGGACGCATGTTAAGCTTGGAGTGTTGCCGACGTTGAGGCCCCAGTTCTGGAACTTGGCATTCTTGTAGATCTACTTGTGTTTAGTCAAGTTAGTTGAGATTAGGAGACTCGTACACACCTTGATCCATTCACTACCTTGCCGAGCATCAAAGTAGTTAGACATCTTACTGACTGCCTTGTTGAACCAGTCGTCGGGGGTGCTTGTACTACTCAAACTCATCATCGACACGCCGAGAGGGGATACCCTTGAAGTAGCAGGGGTAACATCTTCAACACCATGAGGGGTGAGCTTGACAACCGTCTCCGCGCCTTCCAGCTTAGAAAGCTCCTCACGGCAGCCGAGACTAGGTCCGATAGCATACTCCTTTCCCAACTCATCAGGAGTCTTTTCTTGTTCGACAAACTGTTTGATCTGCTTCTGTTCCTCAGGTGTGTATTGACTCAAGACTTGGGAGAATGTTCCATCAGTTTCTGACTTTTGAAACACCTGGAGGAGGCGCCGTTGAAAGTCAACGTTGGATACGTCGATATCGGGGGCGGTGTAATCTGCAAGGAGCTCTTTGAGGCCGGGGACATCTTTCTCGGCGAATTCAGGGTTCTCGTCTAATTTGTTGATGATACGGCCGAAACGGTCGTTGACCTGGTGGTCCCATGCCTTTGAAGGAGGTATCATGTCGGTATTTAGGTCAGAGTGTTGGCTCATTAGTATAAATCCATGTACTGACATGAGGATTTGGAGAGGAGCTGAGACGATCGACTATTAATATGCAGATTGATCCCGTACACTTAGCCAAAAACAGCCACAGCTGGTCAGCAACAGCTATCAAAATCAATCTGAAGTGGGGGGTTACGTTAAACATCTCAAATAATCAATGTGATAAGTCGCAATTGAAGTCTAGCCTCTCTATCACGCTTACGGCTGACACACCGAGCAATCCCGTTCGATCATTAATGGCATCTCACTTTCCAGCTGGAAGTCATTCTGCCTAGTCACGGCAACCACTGTCCACTCTCGCATCGCGACCCCTCACGGCTATGATGGCCAGTAGTAAATGTGGCTTACATCATTTGACTTTAAGGGGGTTCAGCTCGCCATATTGTGAGATTATGGCTTGCAGTTCTGACTGAGACTGGTGTCTTACATGGTAAGCTGTCAAAGATTGTATGCAGTCTAAGAGGGTGAGTGATAGGGCTACCAGACTTTGTGATGATGAAGTGTGTGTGAACGATCTAGTCACCAGATACCATCCGTTAGTTGTGTAATCGGATTATGGTCATGCCATATGTGAAATCCTACTTTTCCATCTAGACATTTTCGACTCGCGTGGAGAAGGATTGGGGCTTAGTGCCTTCTTCTCCTGCGAGAGCAACATCTTCTACCACGGACATTAAACCCGAGGCCTCTGCTAGATCACAAGCCATTGGACAGTTTTGACCAAGACGAATTGCAATACTGGAACCAACTCGAGGATTCACCCTACTAGGACTTTGGCTTAATAAATCATGGGTTTTGTTCTGTTAGCTGGATGATTGTAAAGGTAATTAGTATGGCTGGATGGTAAAATGCAAATATCAAACAACAAACTGGTTCATACTTGATAAGTGAGGAAAGGGAAACTTGACTCCATCGCGTCCAGTGCAATCCTAGCATAGTGATAGGCGATTGTGACAAGGATCAACCAACACTCGTGGATGTGGATATGGTTAACGTTACCGAAATGAGACTTCAGCATGCTTTCAGAGCCAAGAAATGGCGGCAACACACATTTGCGTACGGAGCTTGGAATTCGACTCGCCCCGAATCTATGCCTCATCGTGCCATCAACCCCAGCTAAAAGCTACCCTTAAGAGTATGAGGCGAACCCGCATCCCTTAATGATGCCTCCTCAGCAACATCCCACTACTCTTTTGATCTTGTCGACTACCCGCCTGACCTTTCAGCCCTCAACTCACAGATCCTCATCTCAGCAATTATCTACGATGGGAGAACCTTCTGTTGTTCTCGTTCGACAGGCTTCCTTAGCTCCAAGCGCAATCTTTGACATGATAGTCCCTTCTGCTAGACCAACCCGATCAGATCCCCAAGAATATCTAGTTATGGATGACCCGGTGACTTTCTATGACGACCCCAAGCCTACTGAGGACCTGCGGTCTGCCTACGGTTCTTATTTTCGGGACGTTCTGAAAGGCTGTCCTTGGACCGATCTGGATATCGGAGGGTTCCCCACGTGCCCTATGCCTGCTGTGTCGGTATCTTGTTCCGCGACTGATGCGGTGCCCCAAACCGTTCTCTCAGAGGCCAGTTCATTTCAGAGTTCCACAGCCTCATGGCGGACTCGATATAGCTCGGAAATAATGTAGTTTACGTATGAGTGCCCGAATTGCTGGTTCTCGGCCCAAAGATATGTCCCCTTCGGTGCCGCTGCCATTAACGACACCATAGCTTGGGCGTCTTGTTGGGATATGGCCCAGAATGGGCAAATCAACGACCTCAAGACTGTGTAAGCGACGACAACGGCAGCAGCGGTGTAGATAACAGCGTCCACATTCGAATCGTCATCCGACACCACAAGCGGACCACAATTAACAAATACCGACTCGGAAAAGTTGGCTAACGAGACGACCACGGCCAGCAGCAGCGGTTCCTACGCGATCCAACGCGCCAATTTCTGGACGGTCGCAGCATATTTGTGGATTACATTATTTGCATCGGCTATCGTCTGATGATTTAGAGACGGTCTAGGTGCGCGTCCCAGTTTGAAAGGGGGCTGTTGAGGGTTATGGTCCTGTAACTGTGGCGTTGGTAGAAGTAAAGGCCGTGAGAGATTATTCATCATGCTCGTTCACCACATCTTGTTTACTAAGACCGCTGATCTCTTGATTATGCGGGATGAGATGAACTTCAGATCCAGTGGTGGGTTTATGAGGTTGATGCAAAATGACAATTTAAATGGCGTTGCTTGACCTGGCATTGCGTTCTTCTGAATGGACCAGTATACACATACAGAGGCGGGTCAATTGAGTTCATCTGGTGACAATTCGATATCAATATCAGATTTCATTTTGTTCAAAGCGGTCAATGCCCCCTGTAGCCAGGTCGATTCCCGACTGGATAAAGCCAGAATATCACGTTGGTTGTTGGTTGGCTTTAACCCTTTGGCGATGGAACATGACTTTCGGAGATTTCTACTTTCATGAGTAACGTGGAGTCGAACCAGGACTGTCACCCAAGGGTACGCAGGGATGTCAATTAGGCCAGCTGTGTGATCATGTCTTTCATAAGAGAGAGAACCTTCCAACAGTCAGTTGGTCTAAAGACATAGGGATCATCTAGACAGCACCCGACCTGATGTAGCCAGCACCCATTTTGTGGCTTAGCTCCAGTTTCGTAGTTTCCCAATGGCACAGCTAATCAAATCCGATTATTCTGGCCAAGCCTGTTAGTGAATCAAAAACTCATTTTGAAGGTCATCTTATAGATGAAATTTCCAAACTTTTCGGGTTATGAGATGAAAAGATTTATTAAATTCTATTTAATCTTTAATAGTAGGCTCTGTATATCCTGTAAGCAAAACTTATGCAGCGTCAGCTTCTTGGAGCGTAGCTCGGCCACAAGCTTCAAAAAGTTTTCTGTTCAAGTTTGCTGTTGAATCCTTCTGGGCAACTTCAAAAAGCCAGTCCAAAGCCCTGTTAACGTTGACATAGGTCACCCCTGTGGAATCATATATGACATAGCTGACGATGAGATGTTAACGTCGTACTTGCACTGGCCAAAGTTTCGAAAGTAGACTTACTACCCAACTGCCTTCTCGGCTGCCGCATGATCACGAAGAGCTACGATCTGATAGTTAAACACATCTCCATCTTTGGCTCTGGGATTCACCGCGTTAGTCTTGCTTATCTAAAAGCTGATGATCTCAAAGTTGGTGAAGTACTTACTCGTAAAGGAAGTCTGCGCCGCCGTTCTTCTTCACTTTTGCTATACGGGACGATTAGTTGCAGTTTAGCGAATAATGAGCTCACCCAGAGAACCTTGGAAGTAGACGCTACTGCGACCCTTGGTAGCATCATTATCATACTGAATTTCGAAATCTGCACCCCAGATGTTCTCGTTCTTGGTTTTATCCTGGTTGTCTCAGAGTTAGTAATGGCGGTGCTGTATGTCTTTTTAGAGTCCTACAGTCGCAATTTTGCCAAGGCCTTGGCCGGCTACTCTCATCATGTACAAATCCGTCAATCCAACTTCTGCCATTAGTGCATCAGCTCCAAAGACCTGCCGAAACTCAGTATATGTGTCCCGGACAGTCGTGGAAGCCACGTCGAGCACTCTCTGGAAGTCGTCGGGTGTGAGGGCCATATTTAACAGTGAATATCGGAAGTAAAACTCAAAGGCAGAAGGAATGAAAGCTCTAGACAATGCCTCTTTTCAGCGAGCAATGTTGAATATATATGTATGTATATATCTTGGGATCCGTCTAGGCTTAATTAGCCGAGCACGCCTGTCGCATATCAAGTTTGAATAAAAGGTCTAGAACGTAGCTGTCCACATGTCCACAAACGGAATGTTCTAACCGCTGAGCTTGTTTTAATATCACATCGCCATTCTGAAAGAAAATATATCACATTGGTGGATCATTAGTGATAGAATATTGCGCTCATAGTCAAGCAATAGACTCGGCCAAGAAGCTTGGATATGAAGAATGGTTAAACATTAATCCCATATTCACGAAGAAGGCAGGCTCAGTGTTAATATTGCCAAGGCGAACGATGCGAAGCATGCAAGGGTACAGTATTCTAGACTGGTCTTGGGCACCTCTGTCTAGTACTGTACTGTCCGATCTGCAATCGAGCGATAGTTTCATGCAATCCATATCCATTTGGCCGGTCACACCCTCGCGCTGCCGCAAAACTTAGCCCTTCACTAGTCATTTTGCGTCGCAAATTTGTTGCGAATTTGGCTAGATGACAACCTTTTCAGTAATGTTTGGGGGACAAACGAGCTGGAACCGCCCAATCTGGGAGTAGGCTTACGAATACTGTTTCACTAGCGCACTCGCAAAGCGAGGACTGAGCCGTGATATGGCACGCTACGTGCAGGACCGAGGAGGCACTCTCCACTCCAACAATAGCGTAGTTATGTGACATGGCTATTTGTAGTAAAGGTTTGAATGCAATATTGACTCTTGAAACCATGTGTGATAAACGTTCTGATTCAACGGCCTCCTTCCACATATTCTCCAACTTATCACATTCCATTTCGAGTCATAGTGACTAGTCTACATAAAGCCAATACAGCCAGCCACCTCACTAAGACGTCATACCATTACCATCTTAGACGTACATTATGTATTATCAAATTGAAACAAAGGATTTCCAGTCAGCCACACGTCTTTGGGCACACCTCTCTTGAGTAGGCAACTGCTCGTTGCAAGGTGACCAGGTGAATAAAGCGGTGTAAATTCGTCAAATATGACTCAACAGATGACTGGTTAACGTCTTCATCTTCTACAACCGAGCCTATCCGTCGATGCGGTTCCTTGATAATGTCACCACGTTTGGTGCCTGTTGTCCAGCTTCGCGAGCTCAATTCACTTCCTCCCCTATAATGGAGCTCGTTAAGCCTTTGACTCCAAAGCTCACCGTCAATATTGACCCTAAGTGGGTGAAGCAGATGCGAGAAGACATGAACATCTGCTGTTCGTTTGGCTTCGAGTCCAGTTCGTCCAAGCAAGAGTTTAACGTTATCGCCTGGACGAGGCGTAAGTGGTTCATGTTATCTCCCGCTGTGACAAGGTGTGGATGCTTACCTACCTTAAACTTTCCTAAATAACATGGAGTTGATCCGGGACTCTCAGCCAAGGGTGTTCGGGGACGTTAGATTAGACAGTCCTTTCCCCGGCTCAATTACTCCGGAGTGACTTGTGGATCGACGATTCAACTGAAACTGGGCTCTTATCGACGGGAGATTAATCTACTAGCCTGTTGGCGCTCGGTTAACTATTAGTACTTTCCCTGACGGAATGACATTACACAGTGTAGCGAGTCTGTCATGCGACAGCAAGACATCAGGTACTGTTAGATGTGGAGCGTATCGAGGAAGAAAAATCACTAAAATGGGATAAACATGATTCATGACTTAGATGGCCTCTGCTCTACGTTTAGTATAAATCCTATGACTGTTTACCGAAAATGGTATTAGGGATGTGCATATGTACGTGTTTAGCATGTCGATTGTTCCAGTGCCGGAAATGACAGTGATAGAGTGCTTAGCACGAAGGGTAAAGGGTGCATTCTGGGCAAAAACTGGTTGCTCGCCTTGATCAACTTCTCAAATAATACAAGCGGTAGTGAGAAGACTCATCTTCACAAGTAGCATCGTTGACAGTCCAGCGTCGTAGCCTCTCAATCATCATAGATCCCATGACACAAACTGATTACCATCCCCACACACATATATAAAGCAATCGTGTGGAACTCCCTGGTACAAAGTTTGTCTTCTTTCCCAGGCTGAAGATGACGTGCAAAGCTCTGACTCGTCAGGAAGCTCAATAATCAACTGTCCAGGATGCCTATCTATCACGGCCACAAAGGTGTAATCGTCCATGTTCAGGTATGGGTTGCTGTTCTGTCACTGGAACGCCCCCGAGGCGCTTGATTGAGTATGGTAGTGGCTCGAAGTATCGTATAGCGAATAGTTCTGGCTATATCCAACGTTGTATTGACCATGTGGATGTGATTGGTACGACGTGTCCGCGGGCATAGCATGTCCTTGGGTGTAGGTCTGAATGCCATCGGTATTGGATGACAGAGCACCTCTGGCCTAAGCCGAAGCGGCAGATTGTACCCGGAAGAAGTCCGGATTGGGGTCTGGTGTCTGCATGATGTAGTCAAAGGCCTCCATGAATCCAGCTTCATTCTCGCATATGTCAAGGTATATAGACCTGGAACTCGATCTTTGGTCAAGTGCGACCGAATCAATCACCTTAGGAAAAAAGTCAACGAGAAAGGGGGCACCGGATATATAAGCCCAGAGTCGAGCATTCGGTCCAAAACACGTCATTGCCCAGAGGGTTCGACGTCCAGTGTACTCGGCATGCTCAATGCAGGCCGTGAAGGCTTGGTTCTCAACTTCAGCAATGTCTCCTGGTGTCGCTCGTCCAAGTTTTGCTTCAATCATGAGCAGGTAGGAGCACGGCTCCTGTGCTCGGATTCCCCGTCCCTCAACTAAAAGATCAATTCGCCTCTGACTTGTGGGTGCAGGGGGTTGTTGGCCAGATACGTCCCACTGGTCGCCGCTAAAGATATGCTTGTTGAACACACGTTCCCAGAATTTGGTAGATGCGTATTCACCAAAACGAATGGCGTCGTTTCTGAGTCGAAGAACCGTGCTGTCTTGGGAGATACTCATGTTCAAGCCAAGAGTGACAAAGACAACAGGAAAGCAACGGTATGAGTAGTGACTGGGCAAGATGAAGGGGGGGTTAATTGACGACAGCACAGAACAGGAGCACTGAGAAGAATAGCCTGCATTTATATCATCCATTTTCTGTATATGAAAGCTACATCCTGAGCGATGCTATGAAGTGTTATTGAGGATAGCGCCGCCAGTTGTGTTTGATGAATCGATCCGGATGATGAAAGCCAATCATTAGCCGCCCGGAAGAAAAGAAAAAAAGAAAAAGAAAAAGAAAAAGAAAAAGAATAGAAAAATAGAAGAAAAAAAAAAAAGACGCCACAATGCTGGAAAGTTGGACGCTACGGCAAGGCCTCTGGCGTATCGCTATGGCAGTGTTCTCTAAAGTTTAATGTTAACGCCTGGGTTCAAATGAGAAGAGATAGCCGAGCGGGAGCTTGCACGCTCATGAGGCCCCCTATTAAAACTCCTTGAAACACACCCGCTAGCGAAGACAAACCAAAGTTTACAAAAAAAAAAAAAAAAAAAAAAATTCTCTCCTTCTCCTTTCATCTTGCCCCTCCACAGTTGCCCACAGTGTCCACTATCCCACGTCTTCACCCCCGGTTCCCCCAATCTCTGTGGTAGCCTGTGCTCCGGATAACCCCCCCAGCGGACAGAGTTCCCGAAATAAGCCTCCGTTTCACTCTTAGCAGATGCAAAGCTGGCAAAGAATGGATTCCGGACGGGTTTTTCGATGGATAGACACCACACCCCTTCGCTGCCACCGTTCACTCACCTTGCACAGTGCGTATGTCATCATACTTCGCCTCCTCCGATTGGCAACACCCCCTTTTCTGGAGTCTACCATCCAATTGGTCTTCGAAAGAATCTGTCCAAGACCTTTTTTCTGCTTCTTACCCCAGTCTCTGCATTCGAACAAGCAATGAAAGAAACCTGGCAAAGCTGGCAAAGCAAATATCCAGATTGTCAGCCAGATTCATGACTTCAATACCTATCCCTCTGGTCTGCCGTCCTTGACGATTTTTGTCTTCACAACGGTGCAATTCCGGCTCGTACCCAATAAGCCGCAGTGGATACAGAATATCGATAAACATGGAACTTACAGTAATTACCTTAGTACATAGTACACATAGTTTAGTTTAAACCATCAATTGACATGACCTTGAACAGACATGGCAAATCTCTGATCGTGCCGTTGATCTTACATTTCCCACGCTGCTGTTTGATCCCCTGGGTCCACATAGCAACAAGGGAGAGGGAACAAGTTAGACACGCAACTGTTCGACAGTTGGGGACTATCGCCAGCCTTTAGGGGGTTAGTAATTACGAGGCATCTTTCTTACAGCATGCATCAACCTCGCTGTCGTTGCACTGATTCGGACAACCTTCGTTGCGTACGCTAGGAAGGCAATCGTTTTACTCCCCGACCGACAACGTTTCTCGGCCATGCTCAGATCAAGGTAAACGCAAAGCGTCCTTTCAACCGAACCCATTCCCGCCACCCCCAAGCAGCCTCGTTCTGCCTCTGTCTCTCAAATCCTAACAGATCTCACACTCGTTCAGCAAGGAATAACGTTATGGGGCTATCGCTGGTGTACAGTACGAAAGCGTCCTATCCTAAACACTGTATACGTGCCGGCTAAGGTTCTGGTTTTGACGCTGGTGTTTGCAATTGACTCAAGTCAACAAACTCTCATAGTAAACAACTGACTCCTGCGCATCGTATCCATGTGTTACAGGAGTTAAGGAGTCCTGTCTGGCTCAACTGTAACGCCAGGAAGCAAGAGAAGAGTGGACAAGGACCCTGCAGAGAAGCCTCGGTGAATCTATCCCAAAGGAATTGACCTATCGTCAATTGATCCTGAACAAGATTCAATGTATCCACTCCCTGATCTCCCATTTCAAAGATTTTACCAGGTTGGGGCAAGGTTCAACAGACAGAAAGTGAAGCAGATTCATATCACGGAGCACGAGAGTGTCCGTTCATGTTGTTGTACGGGCAATCGGTGTGAATCCTTGAATATCTGACATATTTTTACTATTCAGGATCCATTCGTCCAGCGGGCTAATCATTCCCGAGGGGTGCTCGGATAACCGATAGACGCCTGGTGCTAGGCCGAGCGGCTGTCTGCACAAATACTCGATATGGTAAAAAGACCACTCCATGCCATTTTTTGTTTGTTTGCAGAACATAGACGAGCAATCGCTCTTCAATTGTGAAGCGTTTATCTCTTTATTCATATGACATCGATTCTTCTCGACCCGACCATCTCGAAACAGCACAAGCACCAGCTCGGCTCAGATTCTTCTGCCAAGCGTTGAGGTTGATCGGATTGTATCCGAAGTAGGGAATGAGCACGTGATCAATAATTCGAGAACACACTTGTTCTGAAGAGAATTTCTCAAGGTCACGTGCTTATCAGACAGGGCAGGTGTGTCTTTCCCATGAGAAAGACAATTGATAGAGCTAGGTTACTGTAGATGACTTATTCGATTGTGTCTTTGCATGCCCTGAGATTAATGAGCTCCTATTGATATTACAGTATACGGCAAGAAATGAAGAACACTTTATGCTAACTCCCCTTCATCCCGGTCAAGGCCTTTCCAACGGATCAAGTACTAATATGTACATGCTCCTCCAATGTGGTAGACTATTGGCACATTTCATTCGTGACAACAGTTGTTGCTCAGATTGCTCACATGACACAGAGTAGTTTCACTTGAGAGTAAACTCCAGGATGAGGAGGCATTGGCTGTAGCACCCATTCAGCCTGTTCGTACTTATATGGTCGAGGAGATACGTAGCATTGGATGGATAAATCGAGCGATGGCATTTATTCATGCCTTGAGTTGCCGGCCCAGGTTGAGTACTAGTCACTGTTTCGTACTCGTAGTTCGACAGTTGACATATCTCCGACCATTTGGTCCTCCATTCCAAGAGCCTCTTTTCTTCAGTTACATCTGTTGAGTTGATTGTACAGGAGTCAAGTCAAAATGTCAACCCATACCCCTATAGTTGGGTCTGTGTTGAGCAGCTAAAGATTGGCGACGTATAAACTTGTTCCTTCTCTCGACTCTCATCAGGCTGCGACTGATGTCAGTGTTGATATACGATGGCCCGATGGTACTGGTGCAGCAAAGCCATGTTGAACGAATATCCGGAACAAGTTGCGCATGCCGTCCGACATAGCGTAGACGTTGGCCAGGCTGAGACCGACATGACCACACCACAACCATACGTCAATCTATCAGCCCTTCCCCAGGATAGGCTATCAATATCCCGCCGCCATGATTACCGCGCAACCATCATCAATCACCATGAACGTCCAAACATCACGATTGCGCAAGAGGAACAAGGTTTTGGTCGTTTGAAGATTTTTCATTCCGTTGCCACGTATGCTAAAGCAATTCCGTCCCAATGCTATACCGAGCATGAAAAGCGTCCATAATCAGGCTTTTTAATTTTATTCGCCTTGCAACACCCTCCGACCATGTGGCCTGTCTGTCGTCCAGGCCACCCAGACGCGAAATCGTGAGACTTAGTTCTTTTCGTTCATTGCACTTAGTCTGAGGCACCGACGGCACGGGCTGTGAAGAATTTATTGTTAGCATTTCGTTCGTGTTTGTTTCTCGTGCGGGGTTTCTCGTGTCGAGCGAGCGGGAGGGGCAGGTGCTGTTCTGTTCAGAGGGCGGTCATACTGTAAATCTTCATCTTGCTGTGGGTGATGACAGGCTTGATCAAGCCCTTCTCCTCGAGGTCAGCAAGGCACTGTCGAGCCAAAGAGCCGTTGATCTTCATTCGGTCGACGAGAGTGGCGACAGTCACCAGGCGGTAGGACTGGACATCCTTGTAGAGCTTCTCGGAGGTGGTCTTGTCGAGGATGACGGCGTGCTGGGCCTTGTCCTTGACCTTGCCCTTGGACCTTCACGAACAAAGTATGAGTCTTCCGAATTTCGCGACGTCGTCAATAATCGATACTTACCACTTCTTCTTTTGCTTCTTAGCTCCAGCAGCGGGGGCCTGTTGAGAATGTTAATTATCGCTCATCGTCGCCATCGTCGTAAAAGTAAACTTACCATTTTGTCTGATATGTGCTGTGGGATGTAAAGAAAGAGTAGAAGAAGGGAATGCCTCTCTGACAAGTATATTTCAGTCTTGTTGTGTCTTTGTGGGAATCGATAATTGACTAAGCCAGGGTAAGCGACCTATATTTGCACTAACCCTTCTCCGTTGTTCTTCCGGCTGAGTCATCATCCAGACCTCAAACGGCCTCCATGGGTGCACATCCTAACATGAACCGTTCGATTTGCTGCTAAGCAGAGTTAGAGGTACGAATATCTTATTTTGTAATATACATGAACTTGGCTCATCTCTCTGTTCATGTCCCTACTCGCTTGCAGCGTTTTCCGTCATAAGTCATATTTTGGTGGCCTTCCAGTTTGCACTGCACTTCTGAATCTGATTGCGTCTTGTATGGGAGCTCATTGCATCTGGATTTTGGGCCATTCATTCATCTGTCTGGTAGGAGTCAAAAGACCCCCAAATTGAATGGCTTTGTGGTAAGTTGATGGCAGATGGTTGTGGCAAGATTGGTTGTATTTTACAAAAACTCGTAATAGTGAGGGAGCACATTAGGCTTCGACCTCAACAGACAGTGACCAAAATCTCATTGGTAAGGCAGGATGCACAACCCTATATGAATTGGAGAAGAATTCATAGTAGGTGACAGCAATTTATAGAAATGTCCACTGTCAGTAAAAAGAAATACTCGGGAAGCTGTACATTGCTGAGCATGCTCCAACAGACCCCCTGGGTCTATGGCTTACGCACTCTATCCAACTCGCTGCTGTTCTCTTCTGATCTCTTAGGCCGTGCTTAAGAGTGCGAAAAGGGCACAAGACAGCCAGAGTATCGGCGAATTAAGGCTTCGTGGTATCCCGTCAGCTAACCAAGAGACTGGTGAATTCGCGACTAATTTCGTGTCGCCAGAAGATATCTGAGGATAGATAGGAAACATCATCATTACTCTCAGCTAGACCTATGTCACATATCGCACCACAACGGTACGGATCGATAATACGAAATGTCCGAAGGTCCCGATCAACAGTCTGTTGTCACTAGATGAGCAAACAAGCTTGTGCAGTTTCAACTTAGAGACACAACACCACGGTCATCGTGGTCACCTCGACCTCCACGACCCTTTCGTCCTCAGCCGCTACGGCTACCCTCACCTCTAACAGTCATCATTGTAGTTGGACCGCCGAAGTGGGCATTTCTGTCTTCAAATCAGTCTCTAGTTCACTACCTCATGAAACACATGGTCAAGAAGAGGGCGGAAAGAACAAGTAGGGGATATGAAGATGCGACCTCTTGTTGTGTGTGAGAAACTGCAGAAGAACTGTGGTCAAGGGGGCAAAATCTCTGTTGTCGGTTGTCAATATCTCGATAAACTTGAAGAAAATAATGCCAGTGTGAACTTGACAAGAGAAACTCCATATTTTCTAAAAGGGAGGCGCATGTGTTAGACTGTTAAATCCATCCCTCTAACTGAATGGGGGTTCATGGTAGTTGGTGATACAATTAAGGATACAGCACCAATGAACCGGAAGATTGAGCTTTAAAGTGAAATATGATGAAATGAAAGCTCAAGAAAATAGTCCAGTTCTGTTGATGAAGGATATAAGGTAGAATGTCACGTTTAATTGAGGAGTGTCAATGTTGAGAATAACAGCCCCCCCTGAATAATATACATCCCTTCTCGACTGTGCAATTTCTATCATGTGGATTCAGAAAAGTTTCAAACGAACGGCCTTTATTATAGACTTGTATTCTTTGAATATCTTGATAGGACCAAGGGAAAGCCCATGGCTCAATGCGGCAGCTATATACTCTGTTCATATTGTGTGTTCACCAAGTGAGTTAGAGACACGAGCATAGCTGGGGCCCGTTTCGTGTTGTCATTGTCCCACGAAGACTTACCGGAAGTCCGAATACTTCGATACTTTGCTACTAATCACAGTCGCATGTCTTGAACAGAATCAAGGGGCACATAGCCCAAACATGACTATTAGCCATGCTGCGAGGAGAGATTGCTGCCATCTCCAACTTGAAACATGCAATATTCCCACCCCTTTGACGTCCTCTTGAAAAAGCCGTTAGTGATAATAATTAGATTCTTCAATGGGATGATGCTCTCCGCTTTGAGTGCACATCTTGAACGGGGTGAGATCCTCTGTCGTCGAGAGACTGAGACTTGCAAGTCAGACATTGGCGAGAAGGATACGGCCCGCTTTTATCACACCAAGTAAACAAGAAGAATGGTCACAAGCATGCATCAGTCTTGAGCTTTATTAGAGGTTGTGCTTTCATTATCGACAACCTCGAATATTTTACAAATTCAAGATGACTATCTATTGAAAGGTCACTGCCTCAATGTTCTCTTTTCAGTGTGATATTCCACAAATGTTCGGGTTTAGAAAGCATGCTAATTTGGGAAATGCTTTTGGTGCAGAAAGCACATATAATATTTCGCTAAGTAGTGAAAAAAATAAAATAAAACAAAAACTGTATATTCACAATATAAATTACTTGGGATTTGATATAAGTAGAGAGCCAAGTGAGCAAGTAGGTACTGAATGCTAACTCAATCGTAGATACTCATGAGTTTGTATGCATATAATTTCGCTACCTTCGGTGTAAGGACCACCCAATCATGGAAAAGTGGACCCTTTCTGTCGTCGAAGGGCAGAGCCCTAGGAAGTGGTAGGCAGTATCCACAAGAATCGCGCTTTCCTAATTGGTGGCACTAGACGAAAATATTGAACACCCTCTCGAGCTTTTTCAGAACGTTGCCTTCAGCATCCCATCTCGCAATACTAACCCCAGCACCCAAAGACAGCAGTAATCATGTCTGACGCCGGCGAGATCGAGGTCGAGAACTCCGCCCTCTACGAGGTGCTCCCCAAGGACGTTGTCAAGGAGGTTGGCAACGTCAAGCTGTTCAACAAGTGGGATTACGATGTCGAGGTCCGCGACATCTCCTTGACGTACGTTTGATTTGTTGTGATCACACGATTTGTGAATACCCTCGGATGGGACAAGTGCTGATGGAACGACCGCGATAGTGACTACATTTCTCTGCGAAACCCCGTCTACGTCACCCACACCGCCGGCCGATATGCCACCAAGCGATTCCGCAAGGCCAACTGCCCCATCATTGAGCGATTGACCAACTCTCTGATGATGCACGGCCGCAACAACGGAAAGAAGCTCATGGCTGTCCGAATTGTCGCTCACTCTTTCGAGATCGTACGTTGAACCCCCAGACACAGAAACAACCACCGAATTCGACTTGAGGACCAAATTAACAAAATCTAGATCCACCTCATGACCGACCAGAACCCCATCCAGGTCGCTGTTGACGCTATTGTCAACTGCGGTCCCCGCGAAGACTCTACCCGTATCGGTTCCGCCGGTACTGTCCGACGACAAGCCGTCGATGTCTCCCCTCTCCGACGAGTCAACCAGGCCATCGCTCTCCTCACCACTGGTGCCCGCGAGGCCTCTTTCCGCAACGTCAAGTCTATTGCTGAGTGCCTTGCTGAGGAGCTGATCAACGCTGCCAAGGGTTCCAGCAACTCTTACGCTATCAAGAAGAAGGACGAGCTGGAGCGTGTGGCCAAGAGCAACCGATAAAGGGTGCAATGGCGGATTCATGAAATGGAGTGGTTGCGGCTTTGGCGTGGTTCCGGTATCTTTCAGACATGCATTTTGCGTTCGGGTCTGGGAACGCGGCTATGGATTTGTCTTAGGTGACTCTAGAGTCTCAATAAAAAAAAGTCGGGCTCATTGAGAGTTGAAATGAAAAAATGATAATGTCCATTTCATGGTTTCCAAATCGCGTGTATGGTCTTGGGTTGTCTAGATACTTTTACGGGGTATAACATCTGCGTCAGTTTCCGCTGCATTTGCAACGAAATGCATACTCTATTTCATGCTTGTTCGAGTGCTTCAGATCAGCGGCTCTTCCTCCTTCACCTCGATTCGCTGCCACATGCCGACATGGGGAATACCCTCCTCTTCCCACGTCCCCATCTCTTCGTCAACCTCAAATCCCCATTTCTTCCAGACGTCGACCACAGCCGTCTGGGCATGCACGCATATCAACCCGTTCCAGTTGGGTATATCCCTCTCGCTCGTCGCACCTGTGCTCTGCAGACCAACCTCTTTGATGCTTGGATTGAAGAATGAGGGGTTGTCCTTGAGCCAGGCCAGGAGGGTGTTCACAAGTAATCCAGCAATGCGATGACCACGGAACTCCTTGACCACTGCCAACCGTCCAAGCTTGACATATGGCTCCTTTCCATCGTGGAAGCTAGTCGGTCGGTCCACAGTAAACTTCCTGGGTTCCTCCGCTGTAGGTGCATCCTCGTCATTCTTGGACTGGCTATCCTGGCTCTCGTCTCCCTGAAGCTTCCCGTTCCAGTACTTGCCCCCCTTCACTGGGTGTGGATCGTGAGGGAAGGGGACAAGCCGTATCGTTCCAATAGGGGTTTTATGCGTGGAACTTTTACGCGGCTGAATCATGTTGCCGTGCTCGTCACGAACCTCAAGCTGTTCTGACTTGTTCACACTGGCATACACAATCCAGTGACAACAACGTGGGTCATCTGCGTCGAACTCATTCTCAGCTGGGACATTCTGTTCCTCAACAAAGACCTTTTGGCGAACTTCCATAGCATCGAGGAAGGGCTCTGGGATAGACGGGGGCTGCTCCTCCAAAGGTGCCCCTCGCTTGAAGCCATCGAGCTTACTAGGCCCGAGGAAAACGATAAACGGTGTAGCCATGGCTGTAGTTCGTGTTCCGAGGCTGATATCGATCAAGGCGCAGATGTTCCAGTTATCACAAACAGAAACTTAGTAGACAGAGTTAAAGCGGTATGTTTGGTGTAAAGAAGCAGGGCTATAAAGTTGCGCCTTTTGTGGGGTGTGGAGTTGAGGCAAAGGCACGATAGTAACAAGTTAGCTAGCAAGGGCCTTGATCAATCAAAGGTTGACGACACAATGAAGTCACTGTGGGAATCGACGATAAGTAGGATCTGTTGGGCATGAACGGAAGTCTGAAGCGTCTCGATTCAGAGGGAAACTAGGCGTGAGGATTAAACGCTACTTGTGAATGATAAGGAGTGTAAGCGATGGCGTTTTTCTAAGCGGTGGGATTCACTGCAGCAAACTTGAGGGAGAGTGATGTCAGTGGGCGAGGGGCAGGTAGCACTACCTAGGTTGGTAAGGTATGCAAGCACATCGCTCCTTCAAGATTTTTTGGGGAGTCGAACAAGGCGCAACTTGGAGTTCGGTAAGAGCGACAGCAAATGGAAGGACCCTTCTCGATATATAGAATTCAAGGCAAAAAATGGTGGAACTTGAAATACTTTAATATCCATCTCATTCGGTCCTGCATCACCATCTATTCAGCCCATTGAAATGACATAAAAACGGTGCTTTAATGTGTGGGCCGCCGTTCATCATTGCTCTCCGCGTATAAGGTCCACTGAACAGCGGGCATGCTTTATTTCAACATTATATTGGATGTTCCTATTAATTACAAGGTCCAGAAGACATGGATATCACCATAAGCCAACTCTAACATGGGCAAGGTATGTTGGTATTTCTATCAACTAACACAATATCCAGCAATCATCTCAACAACACACCATGTGCTCTCAAAGTAGTGCCTTGGCCAAGTTTGAGTCAAAGTTTGAGTCTTTGAATGGCACATTGGCAGCTCCAAAGTCGGTGTTGGTCAATGCCGTGCGGGCAGCAGAAGTCAAACTATCCCATGCAATGAGTGGTTGCTGGCCACCCTTGGTGGTGGTAAGGACCATCTGGTGGTTGATGGGCCAGTTGCTGTTGTAGCCCACAAGAGGGCCGTTACCGGACAAGCTGACGGAAGTCGTGGTGTCGTATTTGCCGTGGCCCGAGATGGACATGCCGACGATGGTGGCCGACGTGCTCTCACTCGACAACCACAAAACAATGTTTTCCCATTCGTGTCGGTGTCCTAGACCAGTCGAGGGGGAGTCTTTGGGCATGTACCACGAGTACATAATGGCGTAAAGACCGTTGTACGACTTGCCGCGGGCATATACCTGGCCGGTGTTCTTGCTGCATCCGCTACTGTGAGAGCCTGTAGGCGCCAGTCCACCCCTTTGGCAGATAGTCAATATATGCAATGATTAATCAAATGATGACGGCTAGGACCTACCCTGTGTTGCCAAGTGCATCGACGGCTGGGAAAGGAACACATCCGTGGTAGACCTTGAGGAAGGGCTTGTATTTGAGGAAAAGAGCGCCTGCTGTGGTTGGTGGGACAGCCTCTGAGAATCCGACAACGGCATCGTGATTGATAACATCCCGCCTGTCAATGACAGCGCCAGATACGACCGTGGCAGCCACAAGGAGGTCGGTGAGGAGATGGGTGAAGGCAACCATGTTGACACAAGTAACCTTTTATTGGCGTGGTGGAAAGGCGAGCTATACTGTTGATATACAAACGAATGTGATGAAGCACACTTCTTCTGGAGCTAGACGGTCCACAACTTGGGATCATGTATTCCTTCTTATAGCATTCACTTCCCCTCAATTCCGCTTTGGCAGCTCGAACCATTAACACCAACCTGTATCACGAGGCAATGCATGACCGTTGTGTCGGCGAATGATGGATAAGATGGCCAATTTCGACACCCTGTCGGCAAGTCTTGGATGACCGGCGATGTAACGGATCAGGTTGGGGTTCCGTGGGTGTAGCAGCCGCTTCTGTGTGCTATTGTGCTCGTGGTCGAACTATTCGATGTGGGCTTGGGTGCGGAATTGGCGCTGTGGGGGAGGATCGAGAGATCCTGGTCCTTGTTAGGCAGGTCGATAAGGGACAGCATTGGGTGAGAGTCGCGGTGAATGTCCAGGTTGGGACAGTCTTCGGCAGTGCCAGACTATAATTTACCAGGGAGGTTGACTATGGTTAGTTATAGTCGCGTGGGATACCGTAACTGTCATTTTGCGTGGTTTCTACTACAAGGTCAAGTTGGACGGGTTTGTAGTTGATGCAGCTATGAGGGGATTGTAGATTCTCGTGAGGTATGTGTTGAGGGGGACAGTAGTTGTACACAGCACGTGCTTTATGGACTGGTTAGAAGGCGATGGAATATGGAAGGATATGAAGGCAATCTATACGATAATGGTCACCGAAGCAGAGCACTTAAGCTGCAGAACCAGGGGTTATAGCCTCTCCGAGATGCTTGCATGCTAGAGTAGCATTCACTTACATGGAGTTTAATAGACTGGAGCCTGCGGTTGTTTCTCTGGCCGCCTACTACATACTCTATGAGCTTCTGTTTATCAGCCATACTGCCAATCTACTGTCACATTGACAGCTAAGTCAGTTGAAATGAGTTACATACCTGCAAGGCCGAGTTTGTCGTGAAACATGACATTGCGGGACTGGACTGTAGGGTAATCCTTTGGAAAGGGGACGATGGCTCATGCAAGGATGTCTGATACAGTCAATTGTCAGGGAGAGACGTGAATAAGTCGATGGCATGGCAAAATTGTCTGATTCGTCATTCTATGATATGTTTCGTTGTCTAGAACGGAGTTGATTGGGATTCCCCGGCCAGTTCAATAGCATGCTATTCCAGCTACCCAAATCATGGACCACACAACGCGACGGATACGGAGTGCCGGTAAGAGACGATAGAATTACCACGCAGCAACGCAGAGAGGTTGATAATATCAAACGTCATGTGAAAGCATAAATCACATAGCTGATGAAGAATCCATTCTTTTTGCCTTGCTCTCACAGTCCAGCACCACGATCTCAACCACTAAGATGTAGGGCTGACGCAAGGATAGGAGGTGGAATTCCAAGCGTCTCTCAAACCGGACAAGTTGTCGTGGGAGAGATGCTATCTGAATTCCAGCCTCAGATTGACTTTCATGCCAAAGGGATCTAAGGAGAGGTTGAAAATGTCCTTATTTTGAGTCAAAAAGTGATTCGGCCACGCCCCCTCCCTCTCCCTTCATGATGATGACTGGGCTGGTCTGGGGGGGGGGGGGGGGGCGT